>JAULBX010029600.1:0-20997 GCA_032358255.1 Heterotrichella gracilis
CTGGTGCAGGGGGATTTGGAGGGCAGTCAAGGATTCCAATGTGCTGGTAGGGGTGATGCCAGTGGCACCAACCACGAATACATTAGTATGATACGTAGTCTAGTGATGTACTAGTGATATCACCCAACTTTCAAAGGTCTTCGTGAAAATGGGGACAGCAAGTTCGCATCGCTACAGCGTAGCTTAATGTGCATCTAAGTTGCTTGCAGCATATATAGCAGATAGGCCTTTTACCGACAGAAACTGCACACCCACCCAATAACAATCCCACACACATGTCAAGCACCGTGCCTCCGGGACCCGGAGGCAATGGATACCAACCGTTGAATTTGTATCCAACGTGCACAATGCCCTAGAAAGCCTGCCGTGCCAAAGGGCTTAGAATGGGAACCCAGCAGGGATGAGAACTGTGTCCGTCACGTGCATGTATGCCACGCAAATTGGGTTGTCTGGCTCGCTGGGGATGTCTGGCCTGTCCACTAAGGCGGAGGTAGCCCCTGACACGATGACCACTTTACCGGGCTTGGAAGACAGGTTAACCTGCAGGGGAGGTGCGCGGTCGCCACCGTGACGGGGTGAAGGGTTTAGGGTTTAGGGTACATGTTTGGAGTGCAGGTCAGCCTGCAGGTGGGGTATGCAATTGGCAAGTATGGCAAGCTTTAGTCGTGACCGTATATTCATGATCAAGCATGTGCAGGCATAGCAATGAACATGGCAATGTGTGTTCATCATTATAGTCATGACAGGCTCTGGATGAGGATGGCCCATTAATGTCACCGTTTTCCCTAATGCTACACACTGCACATCGCAATACCATCCGACCCCATGGATGCTGCATGAGCAAGTGCCAGGTCGTGTCTATGAGCAAGGCAATGCCATGCAACTACCCCTATCAACCCTCCCTCCGTGACCTACCGTCAGCGTCAGATTTCCACCAAAGATGGGGTCATCCAGCAGGGTGGGCAGCGTCTGTTTGTCAACCATGTCAGCGGTGGTGATTGCATTGCGCATAAAATGGTAGGGTACGAGCTGGGTGGGGGGAGGGGATGCCACAGGTGAGTGGTAGCAGAGATGAAATGTACTTAATTTGACCACTTGTCGTGCTTTGTACTGGATATGCACCGCGATATCAACGTGGACAGGTTGTGCACAAATGATAGCAAACACTTGCAACATGAATTCAAGTGACATAAAAATCTGTACTGGACATGCAGTTTGTGTGTGGGGGGCAAAACATGGATGGCACACAGTCCTAAGGTGCTGTTATTTCACATTGTGCGTCAATAACTTGCCATTTATTACATGTAACATGGCAGTGCACACTCCATGCGCATACGTCCACTATCCGCACTGATATATAAAAAGAGTTCAGGGACAGGCTGCATTGTAATTATTATAATATTATAAATTTATGTTACTCTGTTTGCTGAAAATCCATTCATTTGCACTGCCTGTTGCTACAAGATCCAGTACCTGGTTACGCTCCGCAACAGTGAGACTTACTGCTGCAAAGGCAGCATCCGTGGGTACAAACAATGTGTTTGCAACGATACCTTGAGCACCTGCATCCTGGGGGAAGGGGCGAGCACGAGAGCACGCTTCAGCATAGTGCCATGCCAGTTGTCACCTATGGTTTTGTGCCACACCATAGGATGGTGAGAGAGCAGGAGGTGAGATTAAAAGTGAGGTATACACTTGCAATAAAGAAACTGTAAACATAAGGCTTGCGTCACGCACGTGGCTAGTGAGAGGAAAGTACAGGTACTTACCTTCTGCCACATTCAATGACTTCCTGACCGTACTTGTCTCGGGGGGGTGGACCGGGACCAATTTGATTTGATGCAGGCTAAAGAAATAGGCGTTTTAGCTGCACACTATATATTGCAATGATCAATTATGAGACTTTACACATCATTGCAACACACGCAAAAAGCAATGCAATGTCAACAGATTATTATATCATTTTGCATTGCTCCAAGCAAGGCGTGGGCACTGGTGGGCACCATTAGGGTTTAAAATCAAGGGTCCACCCTTGCTCCTCACGTGCCAGCTACCTGACTGTTATGGCTTGTAAATGGCGGACAGGTGGTTGTGAACCACCTGCTTAAGAATATACTATTTCTTATGAATGGCGGTAGCTCTGCCTTGCCCTAGTGTTTGGGCAACGAGGGCGGAGCATGTAATGTGGCATGTATTGGCATGCATCACATTTGGGTGGGACGAAGTACCCATGAGACATCGCCTCCACGGACAACTACTGAATTATATTTCACGATAAAAAGCTGCCAACTGGAACGTGTGCTTGTGTAGGCTTGTCTGAAACAGTGGTCGCCCACGGTTTAATTACCTGCGCGCAGCTGCGTCGCCCTCTCCTTGACCCTCTCGTGCCAGCTACCTGGGTGCTGCGGACGTGTTAACATGATGTTTCTCCCCTTCCTTCCCCCTGCCTTTTGGGCTGACCACACTTGCTGGTGACATATAAGCGCCGCAACCACTGATCTGTCCCAAAAACTCGCGATCGTTGTTGCTGAACATCCCGCTAACGTTGCGACTTGCACCCTCCCATCTTTGGCTGTGCTTCCACCCTGCCGACCCAGAGTTCAACCCACTCACCCAACGAGAGCAGCACTTCGCTCAGCAGTAGGACGTTAATGTCTTAGGAGGAGACAGCAGGTTTGGCCTTTACAGACTTTCCCTAGCACACAAGCTTTGTGTGTACGTACTTGTGTCTAGCCTGTTGCCACCAGCAGGGCTGTGTTGTTGTTTTCCACCGTCAGCAAACACAGAACACGATGCCTTTCGGGGTGCTGGGCAGACGCAGTGGGCTTCTGTCTTCTAGCCACTCCATCAGCACTCCTGCGCGACCAAATACCAGGTAAACCTTCCCAGCGTAGTCTGCTTTGCTTCTTGCTGCAATGGCCTGGAACGTTCTGGTTACTAGCAAATAGCACTAGTGCCTTCCTTTGTGGGGGCCTACTTGCGTGCCTGCCAAAGCGTCTGGCACCTGAGCAGCAACAAGAAAAGCCTTGCTTTTATAAAAATCTGTGTGGCCAACCCGTGGTTCTTACGTTTGCTTCTCCACTGCAGGACTCACGGCGGACCCACCCAGCCCCGGGAAGGGTTAGTCATCGCTGTGGGCGCCAGCGCCACCTCATCCCTCCCATTTTCAAGTGGATCGGGAGCAGTGGGATTGCCCACCTCCACTACAACACCAGGCGCTGCGCCTCGGTTTCCTTTGGTGAGCTGCTCCTTCTGTTGCTGGGCGCAATGCATGCATATATGCAATCACGGCCAGCACAGCTTGACACAGTCCACCCAGCTGCAAATAGAAACGCCTGCCAATATTTTGTTCACAGATCACAGTGTGCTTGAACCGATGCTGCACCAATGTATATACAGTGCTGCCACCGTTTGCTAGTCTTATACAGTTGGTACCAGTTTTGTACAAGCTTGTTTCAGACTGGTTTGGAAGGTTTTGCAGTCCTGTTATGTTGTCTACAGTGTTGCTCTCCACCCCCTGCTGCTATCAACTGTCTCTGCCACTGCAAAGGATTTGTCTGTGCAAAGGTGGTGCCGGAGGCCAAGTCTGTAACACAGGGTGTGGTGGCTTTGCAGGGAGCGACAAGGCTGGCCAGCATCAAGCTCGGCTTCTCATCCCTGCGGACCATTGGCTCCACCGCCCTGCGCTCCCTGGGATGCATAGTGGGGGGATCGCCAGGCAGGACCTACAGCCTGGAGACACCCATCGAAGGTGGCACAGAAGAGGAAGCCCTGCTGTACAGATGGGACCAGCGGTGGTACTACGGCGGCTCGACACAGCACCACCACCACAGCCTGGTGGACCAGGACCAGGAAGGTGAGGGGGATAGTGGAAACCAATACCACTGCCGTTCTCTTGCTGTCTCCCTTTGCGAGCTTTCGCCTGCCCTTCTCTTGCTAATTATTTATACACCCCCTTCACCTGTTCAAGGACAGGATGCGCAGTAATTACAGTGCTCTGCTCGCTAAATCAATTGCTGTCCCACACAGGTGCAGCGACAGCATCCCCGGCTCGTCTGGCGTCCTCTTCCCAATCTCCTGCCTCCTCGCCCGTGGCGATCCCAAGCCACATCACCTCCAACAGCCCCTCCAGCCCGCTATCCACATCAACGCAGTTTGCCAGTGATGTGGGTCCCAATGGGGAGCCCAGGCTCCAGCCACCCATCCCAGTGGCGTCCCCATCAGTGTCTTCATCCCCAAGTACCCCAAGCCTTCTTGGTGACGAAGCTGCATCACATGAGGAGCGCAAGGGGCCGAGCTTCGAAGAATTCCTGGCATCCATGCTCAGGCCCAAGCCGGCGATGTCCCCTGCCACGCGCGTCAGGCCAGAAGAAGTCTTCCCCTTGACAGTGTACACCTGGCCTGCTGGACCACTGGCACCCCTGCAGAAGCAGCCCAGCAACGTCATCCACCTGACTGTGCACTGCTACGACAACGAGGTGGCCACCGATCCCGCCTCCCGCCGCACCACCGACGAGGAGCAGGAATAAATGCTGGCATGATGGACCCAGCCTAGCACCAGCCCTAGAGGCCTTTGGTGACGGGGATCGATTTGCGCAGATTTGCGCAGATTTGCGCGCACCCCTTGTCCGCCAAGGAGGTCCTGTTCACTGTCACCCCGACTCCCTAGCTGTGCCTTCTCACCAGCAACCTACATGCAGTAGACGTAATATCCCCCCCCTACAGAACGCATTAGAGCAAATGATTGACATCTACCCACCCACTGTACTTTGCCCAGTTTGCTGCAACCCATTGCTTGCAAGCTCGATTGGGCTTTTTGAACGTGACCAGATTCTGACATGAACAAATTCAAATGTATCTTAAAGCAGCCCATTCAAATCAACCATATTTTGAACACTTTACTAAGCGTACTAGCGTTTTATTTTCCATAATTCATTCTTACCAGGACAGGCGGTTGTAGGGTACATTTTTCCGACAGTGTTCGCCACACTGGTTTTGGTTTCACCAGTCCAATTTCCCGTCAACTTTCTGGGCATCAAACAGTACGTGACATGGCTTTGTGGCCCACACTTTGCGAGGCAAGGGGGGTAAAGTAGCAGCCTGCAGCCCTCCTATGATCGTCCCTTCGACTGCTATGTTCCTATCACCAGATTTTCCAATATGACCAACTTCAAATGTACCATGCAGAGTCCATTCAAATGAACCAGGTTTGGAACAGTTTACTAAGCGTACTAGCGTCTAGTCTCCATATTTCATTCGTACCGTCACAGCCGGTTGTAGGGCCTTTGACTGTGATTGCCACACTGGTTTCCATTTCTGAAACCAGCCCTATTTCCCCCCTATTTCCTGCCACAAATAGTACGTGACATGGCCCACAGATTACAAGGCAAGGGGTTTATACTCTATGTAGTTGCAGCCTGCCCCCCTCCTATGATCGTCTTTTGGATGCTACTTTCCTATGACCAATTTTCCCACTAGTTGCAAAAATAAATAATGGGTGCACATTGTGGTGCATTACCACTTGCTCCCACTTAGTTGACAAAACAAGACCCACCTGTATTTTTGTGTGGATAAAAACCACCCTAGTGGCACCGTGCGGGGAAGGTGAATACCGCATGAACTACGTTGAGAACGTGAATACATGGTCGGGGACTGCACCCCCCGCCTGACCTAACGCCCAGTGCCCAACTTACTGTAAACATAGCCTTTGCCAAGCTCCACAGGGCACAAAAAACCCTAAACAGACCAGCCAGCTTCCTGTAACCACCTGAGGGGTGTGGCACTGCTCCACACGCAGCATTGGGTGTTTAGGGTTTAGGGTTTTGGGTTTATTGGGTGACCACTGGCAGACCAGGTGCCCAGTGGCCCACACGCAAGGGGGACCTTATTGACCAGAAATGATTAAATCAATTATTATATGTATTGGCAGTGTTTGGTAGCGCCCTGTAATAGATAGGGCTGCCTGGCGAGTGGCGACTAGTACTGGGTAAATCCCACATGGGCCACACGCATGGCACCCCCTGTCACCCTGGCTGCTACAGTACTGAACAGCTGTTGTCTGTGTCGATGAATATCCTGTAGGCTTGGGTGATTACTCTTTGGACTGGGCTTTATTTGGACCTGGTGAGATGTGGACCTCTACGTGGGCAAGGGGGAATGGATCATGGTGAACGCCTAGGATGCAGTTACCTCCCCGCCTCCTTCATCCAAAATACTCCCTTTATCCTTCAACCCACAAAATGCACCCCCCAGCAGTGTGCCTGTGTCCAGCCTTCAATACAGCTTTGCAGAGCACTGGTTGCAGCCACTTTTGCATCCTTTGCGATGTACCAGCCTTCTGTAGTCCACACACTCAGCCCCTGCCACTCGTCACTGGCATGTATGACACTGGCGCCACCAGTCAGTCTGGCATGCCACAGCTGCCGAACCGCACATAAACACAGCTTGCTACTTCGCCTCGCCGGCAACAATCCCGCAACCGCCCGTAGCTAGGAGTGTAATACACTGTTTTCCCAGTCGGTTAGAGATATTAACAGCCTGTTAGTGTCACCAAGCATCCTATATCAAGGTGGGGGGAGGCCACCGACCAGTGCCACTGAAACCGCAAGCATATACCCCGGGCCAACCCAGCCAACAACCGCGGCGGCAACGCGCAGATCCACAACCAACAGGTACGTAGCAACGCTTACAGAACCCGCAAGCCAATGCCCTGCTGTGTTCTGCACTGCATATGCTTGCACGCACAAGTGGCGAGTGGCATAGCTTGGGCCAGAGGACGCAGTTGCCTTTTTTCAGCCAGCCCAAGCGTCCCCCTTCTACAAAATCTCACACTACTCGCTCTTATGCTCCTACCCATTTCCGTATATTGCGAATCACGGGACGGTGCGGACCACTTGGATGTCAGTCCCTCCCGCCACCACCCACCACCCCCACTGCACCGCCCACATGCCTTAAGCTCGCTGCTTCTTGTCTAGATCCCACCCTGCTTGCAGCGCCTCACTCAGTTAGCTGTCACCGAGTGCGATTTCGAGTGTTGAGAGTCTGTTTTGGCTACACAGTGGATCTAGGTTCCTCCAGGTTCCTCCTGGTTCCTCTGCACAGTTGCCCGGCCAGGTGCCACCCTTAAGCTCCGGCATACCATACAAATGACCGTGAAAATGCACTTGAACACCCTGCGCTGGTTGCGTGCTTTGCACCCAGAGGAAGCCCTCCCATGGGTGTTCAGAGCCGCTATTAGTAAGCTTGCATGCGTCTGAGCAAGGGTGGGTATGGGCTCTTTGTATGCAATTCACTGAGCCTGTGGGTTGCTTGGCAAGGGGCGAGAATACCCATCATCGCTGTAGCTTTCATGTACAGAAGTTTTCAGTGTTGAGAATTTTCACACCCGGGTAATACACCACTTTTAAATGGTGTCACTTGCAAGAGGCGGCAGGCTGACCCCTTTCTGTTGCAACCTGCAGGGTCTCCCGGACATGAGGATGGCTGCGTACGTTACTACTAACCCTAAGAATAGGCGTGTACCCTAGCCAAGGGTCTACGGGCAAAATCAAGCAGCAGACGATACTTGCACCTAGCAGCGGGTTGAAGCCCACCCCCGTCTCCAACCCCTTCAGCTAACCAAGGTAGCGGAGGCACACCACCACTCACCCCAGCGCCCACCACCTGTACGCCCACCCACCAGCAGAAATTCGCAGGGAAAGCACTCGCGCAAAACCCTAGGATTCACCAACCAGCTGACCGGAAAACCCTAGGGTTATTCCCAATGGAGTCGGGTGGTCTTCAGCCCTTGGTGGAGCTTGTGAGGAGGGTCCACGTGGCGGCTGGGCAGGCCACCAGCAACATGCCCTTCTGCAACACACTGGCACGGTAATATACAACCCCCTGGACTCTGCTGTTAGTTGTGCTGTACCTGTTGAAGGTTGAGGATGACGGGCCCTTTCTTCCCTGTCCAATACCCAACCTGGATCCTGCACCATGTCACGATGGATTGGCACTGGCTGGCAAAACCAAACCCTTGGTGTGTTCCTTTCCCCTGCAGATTTGGCAATAAGCTATACCCCCTGCTCCTGGAATTGGACCTCGCGTTCTCCAGCGGAACCCTACCAGAAACCCTCCACAAGGGTCTGGAGTCCACAGTCCAGGAAGCCCTGGAGCAAACCCTGGGGCAGGTCGGGGGGTGCGGAACCCTAGGAAGGGTTCGCGAGGGTCTGCTGTGCGAGGCCACTGTCACCGCCTGCAAGGGGGTGATTGTAACCTACAGGTAAGGGGGAGCTAATTGCGCATTCAACCCCTAGATTCTAAATCCTAAATGCGCGTTCAAAGCATGCAAACAACATCAGCAGACAGGTAGGTGAGTTGCATGAAGCATTAATGGCCAGATGGGCATGGCCTGGTCTTGCAAAAGTGGATGCCAAAGTTGGTGTAATATTAGTCACAGTCTTTGCAGCAACAAAGGTGAAGCTTGCGTGAATGACTCCAAATTAAACCTGTACGGTATAATTAGTTGGATGCGAGCAATGGCTCCTGCAGGAGCGGCGCCAAGAGCAGTTAAGCGCTGGCACTGTTTATACTCATTTTGTTGATGCTTCAATCCCAATTCGTGGTAATTCATTCCTCCTGCACATCCAAGTCCTGCGGGGTCTGTACATGCTGGGTCAATGCATGCATATATCCTGTGTGTACAGTCGTACATGCACAGGCTGCATCCACTGTTGGGAAGGCGCATATGACAAGCCATACATGCAGAACCCCATATATGCTGTCTCAACCCTAGACCCTGAATCCTAAACCCTGAACTCCGTCCATAGGGAAGCCCTAAGGGTAATTGAGGAGCTGGTGGCAGCTGGCAGCCTGCCTGATGACGTGGCGGAGGATGTGGGCAGGATCAGATCACAGCTGAAAAGGGTCAGATTTGAGGTAAGGGTTTAGGGTTTAGGGTACAGGATTTAACCCTTAACTTAGAATCTAGAGGTGCTGATGATGTGGCGGAGGATGTGAGCAGGATCAGGTCGCAGATGAAACGGGGCAGGTTTCAGGTAAGGAATTAGGGTTCAGGGAACAGGTTTAACCCTACAACTAGAATTTAGGGTTGCTATTGACGTGGCGGAGGATGTGAGCAGGATCAGGTCGCAGATGAAATGGGGCAGGTTTGAGGTGAGTGGTTTCAGGGTTTTGCATTTAGGGTTTAGGGTTACGTGTCTGATGACATGGCGCAGTTTGCCAGCAGGGTTGACTGATGGCTGAGCCGGCTCAGGTCTAGGGTTAAGAGTCAAAGAGACTCACCACCGTTGCTACCATGCACGACCATAGGGAGGAGCCACGCTTCCTCGCGGCGCTCAGCCACCCGTAACCCTAGGAAACCTCTCGCTTGAAAACCCTGAAACGCGCCCAGCCCCACCTCGCAGCGCCCCGTGGCTCACGCATGTCAACCCCCCCTCCCCCCAGGTCCCCCAGGACGTCAAGATCCTGGTGAATGAGATCCGCAGCACCATCGCCACTATGCACGAACATGGGGAGGACCCCCGATCCCTGGCGGCGCTCGACCACCTCCTCACAGCCCTCCTCAACTCCAAAACCCTACGCAGCCCTACTAAAACCCCGGCCTCACCCGGCCCGGGCTCCCCCAGCTCGCCGACAAATTTTTCGAAATTCGAATCTGAGGCGCGCGATGTGGCGCGCCAGTTGGAGCGCATGGGATCCGGGCATGTGGATGGAGGCCATGTGTACTTTTGGCGGAGCGTGCATGGCGCGCTGCAGCGGCTGGCGGCGGCCGCTGCTGCTGCTTCTGTGGGGGATGACATGAGCGAAGGGTGAGTAGGGGTTCCGGAATGGTGGGAGGTGCAAAGACTGAATGCAGGCAAGGGGTGTAAGGTGGGCTGTGTGTTGGGGCTTTTGGGACATGGCATCGAGAGTTGCATGTAAATGTTCCTAGCCGTTGGGCGGTGCATTTTGCAATCCCTTTAATTCTCAATTTGCAGCCCCTTCTAGCTGGTGTGCCCCTTTCCTCATCATTTCCAATGCCTCATGTCTCATTTCCAATCCCCGTCATTTTGCAGCATCCCGGAGGCCCCCTCGGAGCTCGTGTGCCCCATCTCCATCCAGCTGATGGTAAACCCAGTGATCATTCCCTTTCCCCCATGTCTCAATCTCAAATCCCCGTTTCTTTGCAGCATCCCGGAGGCCCCCTCCGAGCTGGTGTGCCCCATTTCGCTCCAGCTGATGGTTGACCCAGTGATCATGGTGGAGACTGCAATGACATATGATCGGAAGAGCATCGAGCTGCATTTTGCGTCGGGCCACGAAAACTGCCCTCTATCAGGTGAGTGTACGCCTGTTATTACATTATAATTTTTACATCAATCATCATCATTTTTGTGTCAGCTCAGTGTTGCATACGTGTGAGATTAATTGAGCGGCATTGTGCGTCAGCACAGAACCAAAACCCTTGCACAAGCCCAGGACCCTACCCCAACCCCTCGCTCAAACACCAAGACCCTAACAAAAACCCTCCTCCCCACAGGCCGAGTGCTGATCAACAAGCGCATGATCCCCAACTACAACCTGCGCACAGCTGTCGAGCGGTGGGCGCGCCAACACAGTGTCCCACTTTCCCCCTCCGATGCTGATGTGGACGAATTTGATTCACCCCCTGGCTCGGATGACGACACCCCCTCCAGCACCCCCAAGAGCACCTGCTCCAGCCTGGGCGGGGATCCCGAGGGGGTGCTTGGGGATTTGCCCTCGGTGGTGGCCGCGCTGGAAACGGTGGGTTCCTTCTGGGGGCCAATGTGGTCTAACGTTTTTTCTGGAGGTGGTGGTTGTGTTGCGGTGCACAAAACCCTTAACCCTAAAGCCTAGAGGCGTAAGCCCTGAAGTTATTTTGGATGTCACGCCTTCACCCATCCTTGCAGACCAAATGTATCACCAATTGCTGATGATAATAAATTTTCTGCCAGTGCTTCCTGATATTCTACCACCTGCAAACTCTACCACCCAGTGCAAAACCCTAACCAAAACCCTATCCCAAACCCTACAGGCTCGGGGCGTGCGGCGGGTGCAAGTGCTGGCGGTGCTTGCTGACGTGGCAGACAGCAGTGCGGCGGCTCGTGCGGATTGCCGGGGACTGGGCGCAATCCCGGCGCTCGTCAAAATCCTGCGGCGGGGATCCCCACGCGCACGGGCGGAGGCTGCCAGGGCCATCTGGTACCTGGCAAGGGATGAGACCAACATTGTGGCAATTGTGCAGGTAAGGGGATAGGGGGAATGCAGTAGGATCATGCATTTCCAGGTCAATGAGGTAGCGGGAGACTGAGAACTGTGGGGAGGATGGGATGTGCGAGCATTTGGGTGGGGGTGGGAGCCATACAGATTGACTGCTTGCATTTATTGGTGGTTTGGCTCCTTGGGCTATTGTGTGCATGTTATTGTGCCACGTCATGTCGTCACCCAAACCCTGATTCCAAACCCTACTGCCCGCAGGCCGGCGCCATCCCCCCCCTGATTTCCCTGATGTGGGGAGGGAACAACGCCGCAAGGGAGGCGGTGGCGCGCGCATGCTGGAACCTATCCACCAAGAACGAGCACAACAAGATCGAAATTGCGCGCCAGGGGGGCATACCCGCTCTGGTGCACATCCTGGCGTATGGCGACAGGGCATGTGAGTTGGATTAAAACCCTCAGCAAGGGTTTTTGTTCAAACCCCTAGCAATGTTTTTGGGGTAGAATGAGCGTGCTGATTGGCAAAATTGTCGCCAGGGTTTTGCATGCAAGGACCCTAATGTAGGATGTGACCATTTCGCCCACAAGCAAAAAACTTGTCTTTGCTGTCAACGCCACACTGTTAGCACCAGCATGCTATGGATCTATCACACCTGCCGATCACCCAAACGCAATTTGAAACTTGAGTCCAATTCCCATTCTTTTCCAAGCATGTCCTCACCATATGTTGCGTGTGTGAGCAAGGGTGGCCAGTGGGGGTGCCCTGCGCATGCCGAAACCCTTCTCAAATCCCTCTAATCCAAAAACCATACTCCGACAGGCAAGGAGGCCAGCGCGGGCGCCCTGCGCAGCCTGGCGGTACACGATGACTGTGAGGTGCAGATCATCAAGGCAGGAGCGGTGCCCCGTCTGGTTGAGATGCTGAGTGCAAGCGGCCCCGAGGGTCTGCGGGAGGTGGCGGTGGGGGCGCTGAACAACCTGTGCTCCCAGGCAACGTGGTGCGTGTGGGGCTTGGGGAGGGTTTGGAGGTGGCATGTAGGGTTTTGGTTTAGGGTTTAGGAGGGCCTGCAGGAGGTGGCGGTGGGGGCGCTCAACAAGCTGTGCTCCCAGGCTACTTGGTGCGTGTGGGCAACGAAGGGCTGCACTTATGGCTTGGGCTTTTAGAGTAAAGGGGTAGGGATGACCCAGTTGGGGACAAATAGCTCCTAGGGATTAGGAGCTCCTAGGGTGGGGATCAGGAGGTGCTGCGGGACGCAACCTGGGGGGGGTGAGGGGTCATGGCACGCAGTTCTGATTAAATCAGCCTGGCATCTTCTGGCATCCCTCGGTCCTTTGCTTCCAGCAATATAGCCTATGAGCAGCCTGCGTCGCATGCCTGTGGATCAGTCAGGCCTATCCTGTGTCCGCAACTTGAATACATCATCTCTGCACGAGGGGATTTCAATGCCGCTGTCAAGCAGCGGCGCAGCAGTGTTGGAAACCAGTGCGCACTTACAACCCTAGTCAAAACCCTAACCTAAATTCTAGTCCAGAATGTCTGACTGGCACCGCGAGCTGGTGAGCGGCAGGCCCTTGACCAAGCCCTACAAAACCCTAGCAAAATCCCTAGCCAAAACCCTAACCCAGGCCCTAACCCTTATCCTCTTGCCCGCAGGTCTGACTGGCACCACGAGCTGGTGAGCGCAGGCGGAATCGAGTCCCTGACCCAGATTTTGAAATCCCCGGGGATCCGACGGGAGGTGGTGGTCCAGGCCCGCTCGCTGCTGGAGCGGTGCTAGGGTATATCGCCCAGACCCTTGAGTAGTGTAACTTCCAAAAAACCTTGCGGCGGGTGATTTTCAAAAGCCTTGCCTAGGGTAGGATGGATCCAAAATGGTTTTGGACTACCCTTGCGCAAGGATAATGCATACAGCTTGGGCATCTGCAGGGTCTGGAAAGTAAGTGCTCAAGGCGTGTTTGGTGATTCTACCTCCCAACCGACCCATCCATTCCCAGCTGCGCAGATTGAGAGTAGTCGAGTTGAGGTTCAATGATAGGGTTTTGCTCTGCCTGCCAAAAGCATATCCCACAGAGCTGCGTGTTTCTTGCTTTGCTTCCAACCTTTAGCATACATACGGTAATGCTGACCTTTCCTCCCCCTTTTTCTCAAAACAGTTACTGAAGTAGTTACCCCTTTGGCCCAGGGTGTGTGTGGCTGTATGCACAGTGCCAGTGTGCACAGACCGTGTGCTCATTTTAGCTGGGCAGGTATACCTTCAAGGCATACCTACATGCATCGAGTTCAATGTGCAAACAACGCACGTACTATGTTGGATACGGTGCACCCAGGGTACCCCTCGTTCTGCCTTGTGAACCATGCGTGTTAAGGGATCACTTTTGAAACTTTAAGAAAGTCCCTCTTACTAACATACTGCAGCAACCGGATTCCACACTGACAGGTGATTGACTGGACTTGGGTACACTGGAAGCTTCGCGAGGAATTTTTATGCTAAGCAATTCAATTTGCAGCAAGTTGAATCATTTGCGCCAAATCATGAAATTTGGCTTGCTTATTTGTGTTCCATCAAATGTGCACAGGGCCTGCACTACAGGGCCCGGCGGCTTACTATTACCTTAGAGGTTTCAACATTGTTGTCGACTGTTACGCGCCATGTTCCACTGGTTGTTGCCCGGCCCTGCCTATCTGTGTTTTTCAACATTGCTGGTTGTGGTGTGCCGCCGTGTGACACACTGTGGGGGCGTTTTGTTTCTTTCTTTCTTTCTTACAGGCGCCAGCGCGCTAACAAGAGAACGGCCCAGTGGACGAGCTCAAGGGCCTATCACAGGGGGACTATAAAATAGATGCAACATACTAGTAGTGCATTACAGTCCCCATGCCTATCATCGCTATTGTGCCCCATGATATAGATAATATTATAAATGCTGGGGTGTCGTCTACACAGCCAAACAGAACATGACGCTAAAATGGCATCCAATTTGACAATGTCTAGTTCTAGCACAGAGGGCCTGAGGCTGCAGAAAAAGCTTGAATGTCTGAATCCAGGCACACTTTAGGGCAACCAGAATATGCACAAAATATCCCAATTTACCTGGCACACGAACTGGGCCCCAGGCAAGGGTATTGGCAACAATTTGAAAGAAGACAAACCACAAAGCACCTGGTCTCAGGCAGGCAACAGAAACGCAACAAAAGGTGTATACTGGGAGCTCTAGGGAGCATTGTGACCGACAGCGGTTGTATGCACACGGAAAAAGATCGGAAGCGGATATCGCACCGCGTGAGTAGGAAATGGTTGAGAACTCTCTCAGCAACTGCTGCACTTCACATTCAGACTGTGGCAAAGCGTACGCCTCCAAGATGGGCACCCAAAATCCTAGGTGCCAAAACGCTACCACCCCCAGACGCCGACACTGGCTGCATACCAGTGAACGTACGGCCACCTGGCATGCATCAACACGTCAACACACCCAGACTCCAGGATCTATATTAACCTCTATATTTATTCCGAAGGCAAATCTACATTCCTTAGAAAGGACAACCCTGCGCTCTTCAATCCAAACCCTATGCCCCGTATGGCAACCCTGCACCCCGACTCCAAGCTCCACTAGTACTTGCCTTTGGAACAAACGGATGGTGGCCACCATTCTGAAGGACCTCCGCCCACTACTCCACCACTTCACTGGCTCCCCTTACCCCCTCGAAAACCCCAGCTAAGGGTAAACATCACAGCCAAACCCTGAACTGATTGCAATAACCTGAACCAAAACGCACATGAGCACACACTAACACCGCCTGCCCAGCAACAGCTGGGTGGCGCAGACCCTGAATCCTGACCAGCATCGCAAAACGCACATATCACACTACCAGCCCGCAAGAGCATTGGTGTCACAAACCCTAAGCTGGGTGGGACAAACCCTAAGCCTAACACAAATGAGGTCGCTGGCTGCACTGCTGGAATGCGTGCAATAAACTGACACAATCACAATGGATCATCCTGTCTTTGGCTTGCAAGCCTTTCCTGTATATACCTGCACCAAATACCTGACTGACTAAAACCCTTGGCAAGGGTCTCCACCGCCTGACTAACCCTCTCCCACCCCAGGAACTCCCCCCCACCCCACAAAACCCTTATTCACCTACAGGAGGACAGATCACACCCCAGCCCCTGCTTGGCCCCCCCTGGACATGCGCCCCCGGCATTTAGGCCCCCTGCCCCCAGCCCCCCCAGCTCCTGCTTCAATTTGGCGTGGGTCTCCCCAGAAAAGAGCCCATGGTAGAGAACAAGGTCTGGTTGCTGCTTGGAAGCTGCTTTGGCAGCTGCCACTGTGGCCGTGGACAGGGGCTTGCCCACCTCTGCCTCCAGCTCCCTCAAAATGCGCAGGATTTCGAGGAATGTGGGGCGCTGGAGGTAGTCGTTGTGCATGCAGCGCAGGCTCAGGTCCTGCGGGCGGTGAGGAAAACGTGGGGGTTTGAGCGTGGGTTAGAGGGGTGCACAATGCCCTGCACGTCTGCGCGTGTGTGGACCTTATGCCTTAAGACTAAGACTTAATACATCATGTGATGCATGGAGTCCTTCTGCGTATGCGTGAACCCCACAACACCCTATGACAGCACAAATTTGGTGACACCGCATGCCACCCACCTTGTACACTCGGTGCGCTGTACAAGGTGGGTTTGGGGGTTAGGGGTTTAGGGTTTTTAGTTGAGTCCCGCTGCCGGAACTGACCTCCCCACCCACCTTGTATTTGGGTGGCGTGTGTGCGGGGAACTCCAGCCCCTGTACACCGCTCATCTTGAACCAGGCGATCTGAAAGTGGCGGCAACCAGCCCAAGGGCGCTCCCCCGTGTACATTTCCCACATCAGCACGCCAAATCTGGGGGGCAAACGGGGAGTTGTAATGAGACGGAGTTGGAGTGGGGAGGGCGGGATGTGATGGGCGAGCAGGGTTTGTACTGGTTTGAATGACATTCAAATGCCGCATGCGCACAGTTACGGCCCTAAGGGTACCCATTGCCAGGCATTCCTGCCAGGGTTTTGCAGTAGGGTTCCTGCTGCTAGGGTTTAGGGTTTGCAGCCATGGATGCATGCACATCCGCCGGCCTCCCCAACTTCCCCACCACCACCAGTTCTCCTGGCAAATAGGCAATCGCTCCCCTGCTAGGGGCTTCATATAGGGTTTTCCTAACAGGGTCTCCTACCGGGGGTTTCTATCAAAGGTTTCTGATTTCAATTTTCTTGCTAGGGTTGAGGGTTTGCTGTCACGTACGCGTACACATCCCCAAACCTCCCCAGCTTCCCATCAGCAAGCAGCTCCCGGGGCATGTGGGTGACGGTACCCACGGTGGCGGTTTGGGCGGGGTCCAAATCGGTGTGGATGCGGGAGAGCCCGAAATCAGCCACCTGCAGAAGAAGGGGCGTGTATTATAGTTGGAACACAATCCTGGGCAGGTGGAAATGCGGCAACAAACTGCAAGTATCCTTCTTTTTCAGCGAGTTCTGAGCTGGGATCACACACTTCCATCCCCGTTCCCCCCAAAGTGTCCTTACCTTGACTGTGAAGCTGGTGCTTGGGTCCCCACCCTCCACATGGGTCAGCAGGATATTCTTGGGGGTGAGATCAGCATGCACGATGTCCAGGCTGTGCAGGTGTGCCATGCCATCCGCAATCTCACGCGCGATGCACACCTGGGGAAAGCATTTGATTAGTTGGTGACTAGAATTCAGGAGCTTTACAAAGTACTCGGGTTAGCTGATTAGCTGCGATTGTGGCAGAGACGCTAAAACACCCTTCGCAGGGGGATTACGGGGTCAGGTCAGCGTGCACGATGTCCAAGCTGTGCAGGTGCGCCATGCCATTCGCAATCTCACGCGCAATGCACACCTGGGAAAAGCAGTTATCGCGTTAGTCAGTTGGCGACACGAACAACGTTGGCGACTACTCAGCTGCTATTTGTGGCGAAGACAAAGAAACCCTTAGCAGGGGTTTTAGGGCAAGGTCGGCATGCACAATGTCCAAGCTCTGTAGGTGCGCCATGCCATCGACAATCTCACGCGGAGTCTGCACCTGTTGTTGGCAAAAAGCATGGGGTTTTGTGGAAGGGTTTGTGGTACGGTTTGGGTCAAGGTACACCCTTGAGAAGGGTTTATGCTAGGGTTATGATGTAGGGTTTTGGACCGGGGGCATCCTTGTCAGTTGTTTGTGCCAGGATTTTGGGCTAGGGTTTAGAACTGGGGCACGCACAGTGAGCGGGAAGTTTTCAGGCTAGGGTATGCGTCAGATACACCCTTGAGAAGGGTTTGGGCTAGGGTTTGGGGGCAGGGTTTTGGACTAGGGTTTTGGCACGCACGATGAGCGGGAAGTTGGGGCCCCCTTCGAACACGCTTGCAGCCATCCTGAACTTCCCCGTGTCAATCGCTTCCTGTAGGCTCCCTCGGGTGCACAATTCCAGGACCACCCACGTCTCAGAAATCTGCACGGGGCGGATGTGGATGGGGGGCGCCCCGCCCGGGGATGCGGGCCCGCACCCAGGGAATTCGCCCTCGAGGCGCCGCCGCTTGTATACCTGTGGGGGGCGGGGTGTGGGTCAAGTCACACAGCGAGGTGGAGGGATTGGGGGTGTGGTGTGTGGTTCGCCATGTCCTCACTTGCGTATCTGCTTTACTGAGCTTTGGATATAATTGGCCCTTGTAATGGGAAGTGGGTTGCCTCCTTCCCCTTACTACAAAAACAGCAAGGACCCTACACCCTACAGGTTTTGCCTCGCCACATGCTAAACCCTAACACAAACCCTAACAACCCCACCCACCTCGTGCCTGGCCACCGTGCACTTATAGGCCCGGATGATGTTGGGGTGCGTAGCACAACATGCCCTACCCTACGCCCTTACAAATGCGTCTCGCCATGTGCATCCAGATGGTAGAACCCTGAACACCCACGCACCTCGTGCTTTGTCACCGTGTATTTGTATGTCCGGATGATGTTGGGGTGCGTGGCGCACATGCCCACCACCGCCTCAAGAGCTGCACACCCGCTCTTGGCAGTCTCTCCCCCCTGGGGCATATCCTCCTCGACACTGTGGGGAATGACCTGTGGGAGGGGATTTAGGGTTTAACTTCAGGGTTAAGGAATCTTCAACACAGTGGGGGATGAATTCAGTGTTTAAAATATATGGTCTAGGGGTTTTCAACAGAGTGCATGATGTGCCCACGTGGGGGATGACCAGTGGGAGGGGGGTTAGGGTTCAGGGTTTAGGGTACTGGGTTTAGGGTTTAGGGATCCTCCTGCACAGGGCAGTGGGCTTGTGGGGGATGACCTGTGGGGGACAGTGGGGTTGTGGTGTGGGCGTGGTGGTGTGGGGGGCAGGCCATGGTATCGCGGGTGGGAAGTGGTGGCGGTGGGTGGGTGGGACAAAGTAGGTGACTGAACTGCAATCCTAGACAGACAGAAGTTTCCTCCTCACCTTTACACCCACTTTCTGGTTGTTCCAGAAGCCAAAGGAACACCCCGCAAACTTCCCGCTAGACCCTATCAGACCCTAGCTCAGGGTTTTCCTCCTCACCTTCCACCGCCACCTTCCGGTTGTCCCAGGATTTAAAGAAAAACCCTGCAACCCTACAAAACCCTAGCTCAGGGTTTCCCTCCTCACCTTGACCGCCACCTCCCGGTTGTTCCAGGACCCAAAGTAGACCTTGCCATAGCTACCCACTCCTAGCAAGGGGCCTAGGTGAACGTCGTCAAAGGGGACGGCGTTGGTGGAGGGGCGGAAGGTGCCAAAGGGGTTGGGGTGGTCGGGGTCAGGCCTGTTAGGTGGGGACAGGAGTGGGTTTGTGTGTGGGAGGGGGGGTTGTGTGCGGGTAGGGGTTGTGGAGGGTGAGGGGGGGGTGGGGAGGGGGGTGCAGGGTCGGAGAAAAGCACTAGCAGAGATCCCTGGTTTACATCAGTGTGTTCCACCCCTGGCACTACCGATTCGCAAAGAGCAAGTTACAAGAAGCCGAGACTCATACTGTCGCTGGCCGTGCACAGGCGGGTGTATTAAGGAAGTTGACTGCTCCCACCTCCATAACCACCAGCCCCTATACCCACCAAACCCACCGTTCTGGCCACCAAATTGCACAAAAAACGCCAAATACCCCACAATTACACCTGGCTATCCATCTCAACCACCAATATTGACGCGCACCTAATCCCCTGCTCCCTCCTCGACTGCGCCTCCCTGGTCTCGGTGGATCCCAGGGATTGCAGGGACACGAAGTACAACCCCTGCTTGGCGCGGCTGGCCTGGGGCATGCATGCGGTGATGGCCACCCCACGCATGTTGTCCCGCACGCTGTCTGTAGCCGCAGACCTGTGGGTGGAATGGGTAATGAATTACCACTGAGGTCAAATTAGTCGGTTCATGTGGCGCCTCACGCTGTTGGTGTGTGCAATCCTAAACCTTAATTTGATTTAATGTTGGCTTCGGGGCATGCATGCGGTGATGGCCACGCCGCGCATGTTGTCCCGCACGCTGTCGGTAGCCGCAGACCTGTGGTGTAGAGGGGCATGGTGCGGGTGTACCGTACAAGCAATTTCCCCCAAAATGTTAGGAAGGAAACCCAAAATCCCAAACCCTAAAACCCAAACACCACCTGAAGCTCAGCTGAAGGCTGTCCGACAGTTTCCATTGCTTTCCTCCCCGGGACGGCCAGAAAACCGTACAATCCCAACGCCCAAACCCTAACCCCCAAACCCTAAACCCCACCTGAAGCTCAGCTGGACGCTGTCCGAAAGCCTCCATTTCTTGCCCCTCTCGACGGCCCTGGCAGCCGCTTTGCCACTGGACACCGGCAGGGTGAAGGCCTGGTGGTCCGAAATCTGCGCCTGGTACTGGTCCAGCAGGGCAGGAGGCACGGTGGTGTCGGTGGTGGTGGTGGTGCCGGGAGGGGAGAAGAGGGACCAGAAGCTGTGGCTGGTGGCGTCCTCTTCGCTCATGCCTGCAACAGGGGTTTTTTGTTTAGGGTTTGAGGTTTAGGATGGTGGCGTCCTGTTCCCTCACGCCTGGCATGCATGAAGCTACCTGCAGTGATAACCAACGCATTCTTGACATGCTTCCTCTGTAAGGCCAAGTTCACAGTGACCTGCTGCACCCCGCATGTGCAAGGTTGACAGCTGATCTGGCTACTCCGCATTGCCAGAGTGCATGCATGAGACTGACCACAAGCCCCCTCACCTGTCGCGCAACACCATGCGGTATTGGCATGATGCATGATGGGCACCTCGGGCCTGGCCACATCACAATGATTGACCCCATCCTCCATGTATTTCGCCACTGTTCCATGCAACTCACAGCGCCAGGACGAACCCCCTTGGCGGCGCAAGTGCTAGCCTGTACTGCTAGAACCCATAGACTCAGAAAAGTATCCCAACCCAGCCCCCCTCACCTGTCGCGCGGCGCCAGGCGCTGTTGGCATACAGGATGGGCCACTCGGGGCGCGCAAGGTCGCACAGGATGACCCCATCCTCCGCATTCTTCACAGACTCCTCCAGCGCGTCGGTGAGCGACAGCTGGCGGCTGGCCAGCGACCCCGACCCGCGGCTGTCGTTGCTGGCGATCGAGGCGCTGGTGAGGTCAAAGGACGAGCGCTGGTGGCCGTCGGGGTGCGCGGCGCCGTGGGGCGGCACGTGGCGGGAGGCCACGCTGGCGTCCCACGCGCTGCGCTGTGCGTCCAGGAGCGCCGAGAGCGAGTGCATGTGGCCATGCGCGGCGACGGCGGCGGGCGTCGGCGCCGCCGGCCGGGC
>JAULBX010029611.1:0-20896 GCA_032358255.1 Heterotrichella gracilis
AAGGTCCACAAACCCTAGGAAGACAGGAACGTTCTCCTCCCAGGCACTATCCAAAAGCCTCCTAAGTGTGAAAAGGGATGTATGTGGGGTGTGCTTAATCACCATTTATCAAAATTGGGTGCTCATGATTTTCAGGGACTGTATGCGGGCTGTGCTTGAGTGTCAGCCATTGCATTTCGCCTTTTGGCATCCTCAGCCATCACGTGTGAAATAGCTTGAATTCCAGGTGTCTTGAGGCCCATGCAGTTTTGTACCCCTGCAGGCACAGGGTTTGCTGGCGTGTTTGGGTACGGGTGGGTGGTGCTGCTGCACGTGGTGGGGGGCATCAGCTTCAAAAGCATGCTCCTATTGGCCAATGGCATCCCAGTCACATGGCTACTTATCTACTGGAGAGTCCTGGATAGGAGCAGGTCGGTGGGGATCCCCGTAGAGGCCCCCGTGGATGGAATAAATGGTCAGGATGGGGCCAGTACCCAGGCGGTGGGCACTGGAGCAATCGATGCTGGCTTTGATGATGGCCACGATGGCGGTGTGGATGATGAGGCGAGGCAGTTGCTGCAGCCACACTCACCTCCACAGCAGCAGCAATGTGCCCCAGGTGGGTTAGTTGCATGCTTTGCAACCAAATAAGAAGCAGCAGGGCTTTGCTATGACTGCATTCCTGATGTGCTCAACTTCTAATCTTGGATGTGATCCACATGTGGTTTGTAATGTGATCATGTCCCTGACTTTAAATGCAATCAGGTTGGTGGTCTTTGAGATGATCAGGTAGTTGACCCTCCCCGGTGCAACCCCTGCAGGCAAGACAAGCCACATGGGTGCCCGGGAGCGCCTGCAGCGTACCCTGGCCCTGTGGCCTTTCATGGTCCCCCTGATGGTGGTCTACTTTGCAGAGTACGCCATGCAGAGCGGGGCATGGACGGCCATCGGTAGGTGCCACCCATGCCATGCACACACCAAGCACTAAGGCAACAGGCTTCCACGAGCATGAGCTTTGGCGAAGGCAAGAATCGTGCACTGTAGGCTCTGCACATGTGACGCCAATCCCGGCAAATCCTCACATGGCTGCACAGCTAATCTCCACATCAATCTTCACAATGTCTGCATGTATGTGCGCGTGTGTTCCCGCAGGGTTCCCTGTGCATAGCCCTGCTGCCCGGAAGCGCTTCTACTCTTTCTCCAACTGGTGCTACCAAGCGGGGGTGTTTGTCTCAAGGTCATCGGGCATGGTGTACCAGGTGAGGTAGGATAGATTTTAGAGATTTAGGTTTGTGGCGAGATCATCGGACATGGTGTACCAGGTTTGGGGAACAGGTTGTAGTGTTGTTTATGGTCATTGGGCACAGGTCAGGCCCAGTCAGGTAGTGTATGCGGCATGTGTGCGGTATGGTTGGGGCCGCAGGGGCAGGGGATGGGAAGGATGGGCGCCTCCCAAACTACTGCATGAACACACCTTGCCTGCCTGTCACAGTGCCTTGACTATCCTTTGCACATGACCTTGCCATCAATGTCGCGCATGCACTTCTTCCGGCGCCTTGTATATTCCTTTGCACGCCACCTTGCCCCAGCACTGCAGGGTCATTCAATCTCAAAACAAATGCGTGTACACCCTGGATACAAGATCATTTGCCTCCCAAATATTGAATGCACACATCTTGCCTCCTGATCTCAGTGTCCTTGCTGATGCCTGCAGGCCACCTTGCCCCAGCTGTGGCTCATGCCCCTGCTCCAGGCGGGATGGCTGGCGTTCTTCATCAGCGTGGCCATTTGGCACATCCTGTACAGCTACCTGCTGCTGGTGCCCTGCTTCATGACAGGTGGGGTGGGGGGTACAAAGGCACGTGGTCGGGTGGCTTTCATATGTTGCAGGTGCCCTGCTTCTTGACAGGTGGGACAGGGGTGGGGGAGGGGATACTGCCCGCATAGCCTACACGCGTGGTGGGAGGGTGTTGAAACATATTCACATGGCTGCATGTGACAAAAATCATGACGCGTGAGCCCTTGCTTCCTATGCCATCCACACACCATCCGCAAGCCGTAAACATAGGAAGCCTTGAACCCTAAACACTGGCAGCCCCAACCCTAAAGACTCTTTGCTTTCATCCTGCAGGGTTGCTGGGAAGCACTGTGTACGCCTTCAGGGTCATAGCTGCAAAGTGGCACCCGATTACCGAGAGTTCTCGCTCAGCACGCAAAACCAAAACCCTAGACAGTGGTAGCTCAAAACCCTAGACATTGATAGCCCTAAATCTCAGTCACTCATAACCCCAAACCCTAAACATTGATAGCTGCAAAACCCTAACCAACCTCTGCAGGGCTGCTGGGCGGCGCTGTGTACGTCAATGCCTTCACGCTCATCGCCGCAAAGGTGGCACCCGAGTACCGAGAGTTCTCACTCAGCGCCGCCTCGCTGGCAGACAGCCTGGGCATCGCTGCTGCTGACGTGGCAGGCATCCTCATACAGGGCTGCCTGTACAGGGTGAACCAGCTGCAGGGGGCGGATTTCAAATGCTGATGGGAAGGCGGGGCTGTGGTGTGGATGATGAGGGATGGCGTCGCTGGGTAATGGCATGCAGCGGGAGCAGGTGCAAGGTGGGCAAGGTTGGAGATGTGTACTGGCTACTGCATGCAAACTTGCGTGGTTATATGTAAAGCAGAGGAAGGGCAGTATCCATGCCACAACCAGCGTCTGCACCTGCTAGTTATGGTTCAATTCTGAGAGGTTTTTTTGGGCAGTGCTCAGCATCAAGTCCAAGCTTATTTGCTAAAAGGTCAAAGAGGATGCCATATTGGTGCATCGTGTTGGTGAATTATGGCACGCACACTCACAGTACTTGCAGCTTATGATATGCTTTAGAGGGTGTCGAACGTTGACCAGAATTGTGCTCTGTGCACGTGTGTGCAGGGTGCACTCTACTCCAGTGCCTCCAGCCGATACCTCGCCTCAAACATATACCCGCACAATTACCGGGATGTTATGTATCCTTTGTCGCAGCGTGTGTGCTCCATAAACGCGATTGAGTGATCTTCGGTCTCGGCTGTGGCCAGCGTTTGGAGACAGGATGGCATCCATGTCGTTCGTGCTAGCAGTTGTGGCCGTATTGGCAATTGCCGCCACTGGCGTGTCAGCACAAGTGAAGTGCAAGATCAACCTCAAGGGGTGGGGCGCGCTGCCCGCCAAGGTACGGATGCTCAAGCTCGTGGTTCTGAAAGGCGGGCAGGAGGTTCGCTTGCAGTGTGCGTGGCATGCCATGACACTGGGTACCCTTCGTAATCCCGATAAGTTGCACGGGGAATAGATGTCACTCTCACGTCTGCATTGGGTCGACGTTTTTTGTACTTTTCAAAGTATATTTTAGGTGGTGCTTGCGAGCCAGGGGTTTGCAGCTCGCAAACCAGCGTCGCGCATGCATGCCGGCCATACATGCTGTCTAGCGTAGGTTGTTTGCGTCATGCATGCACATGCTTACGTACTAAGCTCGGTATAATAGCAGCAATAGAAGCTTCGACGAATACGCGGTTTGCTTCGTTGTGTTTGGACCGGTCTGTCCGTCGCGCAAACCGTGCTAGGGCAACTAGTGCTACGGTCCATTGCGCGATGTGCGCACAATCGACCAACGGTGTCATCGGCGCGCTGTCGCCTGGAACACTGCAGCGCCGTTGCACTGCGAGAGCGCACCTAGCAACCACTCTCGATACCAAGCGTTGATTATTCTGTCGACGGCGTTGCTTTGAAGCTGCAATTCTGTCCTATTGCAGGCCTCAGGCGGTTCAGCCTGGCCCAGGTGCCTGGCAGTACCATATGTGCATGCATGTGCACTCCTGCTGCTTCTTTCCCAACGCCCTACCTGTACAACGTGCAAGTGGCCTTGTTGCAAAATATAATAAATAAATATAGACTTTCGTTGCTCTTGGGGTTAAGTTACCGTACTGGGGCTACATAATGTTGCTGGACAGGTTCCAGTACATCTGTACTGAAAGTGTCAGGTACAGGACCAGGTAAAACAAGCAGAAACCGTCAAACAACTAGACCCCCAAATTGAGAAGCCTGTTTGTGACAACCTGTTGCAAAATGACCCAGGAAGACAGGGGTAGGATGGCTTTCACACGTCGCCTCTCCCCCCCCCTGTTTTGCAGACCTACGCCGGCATCCCACGTGGCTGCCCCAATCAGTACAAGGAGTCCGCAAAGTTTGTCATTGGCGGCGCCTTCCCCAACCGCCGCGTGGAGGCCCTGGGCACCATCCCCAGCTGCGCAGGTGGCAACCCCACCCGCTGCACTGATATCCCCGCACCACTGGTCAACCAGGTGGGTACAAGTATATATGCCCATGCTAAGAATGGGTACATGCAGCCACAGATGCGACTGTGTTGGATCATTGACAGGCGCATTTGATGCCCATGTGTACTCACGTGACCCATGTGCATGTGTGCCTCCTGTAAGCATCCCTGCCGGTATGTGGGCACAAACATACATTGTGCAAGGCATATCACCCTGATAGGGCAACCTGGGGCATCCATCTTCAACCCCCCTTGACCCCTTCAAGTAGCCATTGCAATTCGTATTACCCTTCCCTGCAGCCCGTGCAAGGTTCCTCCGGCATCAAGTCCACCTCGATCCCCTTCATCCTGCGAATCCTAAACTCTAACCTAAACCCTACTCCCTTCCCTGCAGCCGGTGCAAGGCTTCTCCGGCATCAAGACCTCCCGCAAGGCTGATGGCACCCCCACCGGCAAGTACTTCACATTCACCGACAACGGCTTTGGCAGCAAGAGGAACTCGCCAGATCAGCTGCTGTTTGTGCACGAGGTGCAGCCCGACTGGAAGAACAAGTCTGTCAAGAAGCTGAGGTGAGGCCTTAGGGTTTAGTGTTTGGTTTGGGTGGCAGTGTTTATGCACGAGGTGCAGCCCGACTGGAAGAATAAGTCTATCGAGAAGCTGAGGTGAGGGCTTGGGGTGCTTAGGGCATAGGGTACTATCTACTCTTTCATTAACCCTGCCTCTTTCCTGTGACAGGGACATCTACCTGTCGATTTGACCAGCGTTGCACTGTTGACTAATGATGAACAATCCCTGTAAACTCCTGTGAATACAGCTATTATGATATGGTTGACAATGACTGTTCCCTTGCCCCCTGTGTCCCAGGGACATCTACCTGTCCGACCCCAACAAGGTCATCCCCTTCCTCTTTGCACGATAAGTTCTCATAAGTTATTTCCCCTTGCCTGTGTCCCAGGGACATCTACCTGTCCGACCCCAACAAGGTCATCCCCTTCCTCATCGTGAATGAGGGCACTGGCAGCCGCTACCTCACAGGCGCTGACCTGGACATTGAGTCCATGCAGTTCTTCAACGGCAGCATGTGGATTGGGGACGAGCTGGGCCCATACCTCATCGAGTTCTCTGCATCCGATGGCAAGGTATGTACATGGCTTGTGCACAAGAAGGAACACACGTGAATACATGAAAGGCAGGTGCCAGTTGGAGCACATGTGCTTTTGGTAGCGGGTGCCAGGAACATAACCGAGTACGTTAAAATGCATGGCTTTCCGGCTTTCCAGCAGGACTGTTGTGATTTGTCAGGCAAGTATGATTATGGAGACTGTAGTATGGATTGTCATTTGTCCTGCACCTAAATGTTTGGCGGGTGCACGTGACCTGAGTAGACTGTGGTCTGTATCCCATGAAAATGTGATAATTAAGCTACCCTTCTCCTGTTTGCAAATCAGGTTATGTTTGTGCCCTGTGCATCCCCCTGGCCCTGGCCCCTATGTGACCCCCTCCCCCCCCTTCCCTCCAGGCCATTGCCCTCTTCGACGTGCCCAACCCCATCGGCTCAGGCTTTGTCAAGTCACCAGACCACGACTCCCTCACACTGCCCAACCCCGACGGTACGCCCAGGTCCACCAGCTGCATGTGCTCAGAGTTTAGAATTACGGTGTTGTCATGTCCCAAGACCACGACTCCCTCACCCTTGCCTGACCCTGACGGTATGCCCAGACCCACCTGCCGCACCAGGCTGCCTAGGCACATGTTGGCGCCCTAGTCGTCCATGTCATGGCTGCCATTGGTGAACTGGCGAGAGATTAGTGGTGGTACAGCTTGCACTTGCTGGAACCCTTACGGGGTACAGGCTTCTAGGCCATGGTTATGGACCCTGATAAGGTTTAGGGTTTAAACAAACAACCCACTTCCTACGCGCAGGCTCCCTGCCCTCCTACAACCTCAAGCGCAGCCGCGGGTTTGAGGGCATGGCCATGGACCCTGCGGGCCAGTACCTGTACCCCCTGCTTGAGGGGCCCCTGTACAACAAGACTGCCGGCGCCTATGAGAAGATTGATGGCAGGGAGGTGCTGCGCATCTTCAAGTTCAACCTCATCACCCGCAGCTGGGAGGTGGGTGGCGTTCACGTTTACACCTACGATTAATATATTTGCAGTATACTGGCATCATCATTGCAAATGTCTTCAACTTGATCATCCGCAGATGGGAGGTGGTCATTTCTATTTTATTTTGCCATTGTATCTGGAATAACAGGCATTTTACTATGCAACCTCCTGATCTCCTGCATTTGGGTGGCACGAGGGAGTGCCCACATGTACACAGCCAACGGCAACCCTGCTATCCCTGAGTAGGGTTTACAAACCCGCAACCGCGATGCTCCCACACCCTAAACACACACCCTGCCTTGTGTGCAGACCTCCAACCTCAAGTACGTGCTCGAGGCCAACGGAAACTCCATCGGCGACTTCAACCTCATCAACAGCGACATCGGGATGATCATTGAGCGCGACCAAGGGGAGGGCGACAGGTGGGTGGGGAACAGAGGGCCAGATTCACACCATACAATCCTTGCGATGTTGGTGTTGTGCTGTGCCGCGCATGTGGCAATGCCCCTTGCCACCACACCACTGCACCTTTGCCTGAGCGCTGGACCCACATTGCATACCCAATTAATGTTGCCAAATGCAGCCAGCGCCTGGGCCATGCCTGTGCTTGTAGTGTGGGCAGCTGGCACAGTTTCTCGCATTTCCACATATCCAAACCCAATGCCCTCACTACTTGGAGACGGCATGTGACTACTGTCAGGATGCATCCCTCCAGGGGCACGCGTGTAAATGTAATTATATGCTTGCAAATGATGGCGCATTATTTGAGATTCAAAGAGTGTGCCTATGCATCTGCTTTCACGTGTACAGCTGCTTTATGAACCCAAAGCCCCGAGACGGCGATTCTTTGAAAGAGTGTGCCAATGTGTCCATTTCCACGTGTGCAGCCGCTATGCCTGCGGCTCCGGCCCCAAGAACTCCACCTGCTACGAGAGCCCCGCCCTGCTGAAGAGGGTGTACCTGGTGAACATCTCCAACCCCGATGCCAATGGCGTGGTCCCCAAGCTGTCATACATCGACCTGCTGGACCTGCAGGTGAGGAAACCCCCAAAAACACTCTAAACCTCAGACCCTAAACCCTAAGCTGGTGCACACCAACCTGCTGGACCCTCAGGTGGGGAAACCCAAAAGAAACCTACACCCCCCGAACCTAAACCCTAAGACGCCGCACCAAGCCGCCTCCCGGCGAGGCGTAGGTGTTATAACCCACCCGGTTCCAACACGTTTGTCACCTGAAGCGTGGTGTGGCATGGCGCCTGCAATCATTTAATCATCCATTTGGGTGTTGATACGGATCTCACCACTTCCCCACCAAAGTGAGCTCCAGAGCACTGGGCCCAGGACTTCATTCACCCTTTGCGCTACCTTGCCCTTGAAATTGACATCCCCAGTGCATTTTGCTAACCCAATGCTTATGGCACATGGCTCATGGCTGGGTAACCTATGTCCCCTCGGGGGGCCTGTCTGATCCCAGGCCATTCATGCCCGGTCACGGACTGACTCAATCCGCCCCCCTTTCCCTCCCCTCCCTGGCATGACACCAAGGGGGTGTCCAACTACAGCGATACTGGAAGCACATTGCCATGGCCCAATGCCGCAGTTGCCGGGACCCGTGCCATTTGTGCCTGGTGCACTCAGCCCCACCTGGTTCCTAACCCCTGGCTCCCAACCCTCGGTGGAAACCCTCCACCCCAATAAGTTCCCTTCCTCCCCCTGCAGGACACCACCGGCGTGTCCAACTACACAGTGGATGGCGTGTTCAAGTTCCCATTCACGACCATTGAGAACGTGGACTGGGTGGACAGCCCTGCCTATGACTCCAAGACGGGCAAGCTCACCCGGAACGCCACCATCATCGTCGCTAACGACAACAACCACCCCTTCTCCATGGGCCGCAACTTTGGCAAGAACGACGACAACGAGTTCATCCTGCTGGAGATCCCACCATCCCTGTTTGTGAACGGTACCTGCTAATTGCTCTCAGTACTCATTTTTTCCTTCGTTTGTCTCACACGCAATTTTTGGAGGTAATTATTGCTTCACCTAGACAGAAATCCCCTTGTTGCCAATTTTGTTTTTGAACTCCTCCACCTTCATTATGATAAGGCATACGCCAATATTTGGCTTGGAAGGCTTCCTTGTAATTGGAACTGATTGACAACCGCTGTCATGCTAAGAGAGCTGCTGCTTTGGACCCGGATGGTTTGTGGCACTGCCACATACCATGATATGGTAGGAACTGGCTGCCAAGCGCTGAGCGCCAGAAGCGTCCCATGTAGTGAAAATGGGTGGCTGTATGGTAGATGCTGCTGACCAGTGGGTCAACAGGCAGGTTGAGGTTCTCCCGGTGTGTGCTGTACCTGGTTTGTCCCCCTTGGGCGTTCCCTTTCTTTGACGAAAGATTCATTACACGTCCACACAACTTGCCGAGATGTGAACGACTTAATGGTATTTACTAGCAGCCCTCCCTTAACTTTTTGGGAATGAGATGCCAGCATGTACCACTGCAGTGGTGTACAGCGTGCTTGCATATTCCTGCCAGACATGACACTCAGGAGCCAGCACTTGCAAGGCTTGCTAAGGCCCTTAGTCAGGGTTTTCGCATTGTATTTAGGCAGGAATTACCTGGTGGTGACTCCTTTAATAAGTGGTGCCAACAGATGCAACATACCTTCGTGTTGCAAGAGGGTAGTCTTAAGGAGGTTATCCTGCTCTCACGTTCGGTTGCCTTTTAGCTGGTGGGCCGGCCGCGTCTGCATTTTACCCTGCACGCCTGGTTCATACGCGAGGTGAAACACAAGCACCCACGATGACTGTCCTCCCTTGTACAGCACCTTCGAACCACGGTGTTGGAACTAGCAGGAGCCTGTTGGCACAGCCACAGAGAAGTTTGCAACTAGCGGGTGTTCAGCCCAGGCGGTGGCACCATTCGAGGTGTCGAGCAACTGGGGCAGAGAAGGAGTGGCAGGAGCCAGCAGATGGGGACCCAATGACGCAAGACAAGCTTGCAGAGATGGTGCGGTTGCAGGTTCGCAAGCAAAAGGTGGTGGACTTTGTGGAGGAGGAGGCAGACAAGCTTCGGCTGCTTGCGGAACAGGTGTGACAATGCATGCATACGCGCCTATTCGCTTGTAGTCAGCATGCAGAAGCCATATACTCGTGGGATGGGACCATTTCCCAGAAAATATAATTTTGGACGTTCCCATGAGGTTAAAAACTGTTTTGTTGACGTGCATGGGTTTTTGGCATGCATAATGGCGGGAGAAGGGTGTCAGCATGGGATCGTTGCTTTTGCAGGCAAAGCTTGAAGCTGAGGAGCTGGGCAACTTGCAAAATGATCGGGCGAGTCTCGCTTTCGACAGCGCACTGGTGGGTGGGTGTTGGTGACACTGGTATCGACAGCACAAGCCACTTGGGTCAGGACTGACCTGGGGCATGAATTGCAGGCTGATGTCAATGTGTTGGCCAACGAGTTTGAGGAGGAGTTGAAGAAAGCCCGGGAAGAAACCAAGGTACGGTTCTGCCTGTGAAAGCCTGCGTTTGGTCACAGTCAATGAGTGCGGGCTGAGAACACCAGCGTGCAATTGCAGGCAGACGCAGCTGAGTTCAGCAGCTGGCAGAAACAAATGGCATCAGACAGGAACGAGGGACAATTTTTCAAAAGCCTTTACCAAGCTGATGTTGATACAAAAGCAACCCAAGATCCATACGAGAAAGAGGTGCGCGCTGCTGTAACTTGCAATTTTCAGGCTCTTGGGAGTGCGTACTAAGACCGTTGTGGACTTGCAGCAAATCAAGCAACGAGCAAAGGCAGTGAAGCAAACAGCAGCGAAAGAAATCCGCAGCCCATGGCGCTTGTATGTCTTTGGGCTGCTGAGCATCTTCGTGACCGCAGCCGTGGCACTTGGTAAGCATGATACAGCATGTTTGTTAAGTTTTATCGCTGAGTAAACCAAAGCGCATTCTGAGCTTGAATCCGAAGGTGTGGCTCTCCATTCTGTTGCAGACCTCCTGAGCTCTTCTCCTTCCCCGACAGAGGACGCACTGTACAGCATTATTGCCGTGCTGCTGGGATATACAGCTATGCAAGAGCGCTCCAAGGTGTCAGAGTAGAGCAGGACAAATGTTGAGAATTGGGCAGCAGTTACACACGGGGTAGTGTATGCGACAAGGACAGCGTATCACCCACAGCCGCTGTGGATATGACGTGCAGACTTGCAATCATTGAAATCCACGCCCTTGGCAAGTGTTTAGCAAGTGATGGCATATTGCATTCTATGCAAATTCCGGCTTAGATAGCTTGGCTGGACACTAAAGGCAGCCACCGGACCTGTACAATACAGCAACTCGTACCATCAAGTGCAAAAAAGCACATTTGTAAGCATTCCCTCCACCCTACTGCGTCCAAAGCGTGCACTGGTGCGCTTGGTCAGGCAAGCCAAAGTGACCGGGAGCTGCTACGTCTGTTATGATACAGGGGAAAAAGACGAATTGTTCTTCTCAGTGTGCTATAAACCCAACTCAAACGGCAACTGCAGACGCCTCCAGCTCGGCTGCGATCTTGTCAAACTGGCCCTTCACTGACAGGTCAATCTGAGAGGAGCCCCACTCCACAATGAAGCCGGCAATGAGTGCCTCGTCAATCACTGGCTTGAGCTTGATGTTCTTTGAGCCAGTCAGCTCCTGCAGCTTCTTTGCGATCAGGAATTGCTGCTCCTGCTCCAACTTGACGGCGGATCTCAAAGTGGCCACCTGCAGCAACCGCCCAGGTACCCAGTTCAGCAACAAGTTTACAACCACCACTACACCTACCCCAGTTTGATTGGGTTGGGTTGGGTCTAGCAAGCATGTAACTAAGTAAATAACCCTACTCCAGTCTTTCAAGGTCAGGTCCAGCGCAGGGGTGTGAACAGGAGAACTGGGAATTCTGCAGCTGCATCACGTGGGCTCGTGCTAGCAACACGCCCCTGAGGTCAAAGCCCAAGGAAAGCAATATTCATGGTGTACCTGGGTCTCGGTGAGCGCGCAGTACTCCTCCTCAAAGTTGACACAGATTTCATCAATGGCGTCCATCCTGTTGGCATCCACCAGCAGGTTGAGGAAGTTGGTGGTGTACTTGTTGAACCCAGCCTCCTTGGCCATGGTGGCGATGGTGTCCTTCTTCTTGCCCACGTCCACCACTGGGTTGAAGAGGTACTCCTTGATACCCTCGTTGTCCTTCAGGATGGAGGCAAGGGCATCGATGTCTGCGTGCACTGGCTCCAGTGTGTTGGTGGCCTGTGCAAGCTCCACAAGAGCACCAGCGTAGGAGGCGCCCACCAGGTCGAAAGCCACCTGCAGATGAATGGGGTGTGTGTAAACGAGTGCCCTGTCCTTGACTGCCACCTTGGCGATCACACAGTGTCCACCAGCCAACAACAGCCCAGCCCTGCCCCGATCTGCGGCTGACAGTGGTTGTTCCCTATTGTGCTGGCCCTGAACGGACCTTCATGGTCGTCAACTTCTTGCTGCCACTGCTACGGCCAGCGCTGACGCCCTTCATGGCTGTGCCCCTGAAGAACGCCTTGCCCCCGAAGGCCTGCGCCGACGTGGCCTTGCTGCTCACCGAAGCGCGCAGCATCGTGTTAGCGCCTGTCAGAAGGGCAGCCATTGTGTCAGCGTGTGTGCATTCGCCTTAAATTGTTGCAGGTTATGAGGGGCAGGCGGCAAAACAGCCCAGTTCTGGATCTGCTTTTTACGGCTGCGGGCCTCATCCATTTCCACCCTCGTTTTCTCAAAATGTAGTATACATTTCCCCTCGCATAGCCTAATTTCGCAAGGTGGATAAGGGACTACGTTCCGCTAGGAACGGTCTTCTAGGCGGCCATGCTCGCTCGTTCTGCCAAACCGACACGCTGCAGCAGCACCGTATTGGGCGAAGCTTGCACACCAACGCGTGTGGCACCGTCTGCTGCGTGTCACACACGGCAGGACGCATAGTACAGCACAAACAGCCATCGCCCAGGTTGCCCACCGATTGATCTCTGTCATGTGCTGATAGTGGCCGTTCCATCGCACCTATCGGAGACAGTGCACATACGATGGCGTCCAGTGGTTTGTTTCAAGGCCTCTGCCTGGGTGCATTAGCCAGTAAGGGACACGATGTGGCCAGCAGCCGCATCGGTGCCCTGCCCACCCCCACCCCCTCACAGCGAGCTATCACACCCGTTCGCCAGCTGAAAGCAGCCCGCTTTCGTAACGCCAGCCTCCTGCCCCGGAAAACCAGGGTTGTCACTGTCTCTGCCACGGTTGCAGAGCCACCTGTGCAGAAGGCAGCGGCAGTGTGGCCCCGTGGGGGCGCATGGGTGGTGCACAAGTTTGGGGGCACGTGCGTGTCTGCTGCCGAGAGGATAGCGTCTGCTGCCAAGCTGATGATAGAGGACCCGGCAGCCTCAAAGGTGGTTGTGGTCAGCGCCATGGGAAGCCACCCTTCCTCGCCCGTCAAGGTCACTGACCTGCTTATCAACATGGTGACCAAGGCTGCTAAGCAGGACGAGGCCTTTCTGCTGGACCTGGCTGCGCTCCAGGAGAAGCACCTGGAGACGGCCAGGCTGCTGCTGGAGCCTGGCGAGCTGCTCAATGGCTTTGTGTCAAAGCTGCTGGATGACATCTCCAACCTCAAGGCGATGCTGCAGGCCATCAGCATAGGTGCGGTATGCCTCACTCATGCTACTTGGGTCTGTGTGCCCACTTGGCGTAAGACGTGCTGCCATTGGTTATCCCAGTGGCAGCGGACTAGTCCTTCTGCCTTGCAACCCTGTGTCCCATCAAGCATACAGTAGCATGACTTGGGGGATGTGCTGCATTGCAGTGCATGACAAATGGGCTTGTGCTCATCCCTGCTGCCTGTCACAGAAACTAGGTGCATCCAGCACAAACCACGATTTGCCCCTGACCCGCGCCCCATCCCCAACGCAGCCGGCATGTCCACCGAGGCCTTTGGCGACTTTGTGGTGGGCCATGGCGAGCTGTGGTGCGCGCAGCTCCTGGCTGCCAAGTGCCAGCAGCTGGGGGCCAGCGCAGGGTTCATGGACACGCGGGACGTGCTGGTGGTGACGCCAACAGCAGACGGGCAAGCGGTGGACGTGCAGTGGGATGCATCCAACGCCAAGCTTGACCGATGGGGGGAGCAAAGGACCATCCCGGATATCGTGGTGGCCACCGGGTTCATTGCAAAGACGCCCCAGGGCCATGCAACCACGTTGAAGCGGAATGGCAGCGACTACTCCGCCACCATCCTGGGCTCGCTCTTCAAGGCATCCAACATTACCATCTGGACCGATGTGGATGGCGTTTACAGGTAATGGCAGGGGACATAGTGGACAGGAGGGCAAAGCCTTTTGCCTTGCCTTTTCTTTCTCAACCAAAGCGCCTGTTCAAGTACAGACTGCGCCACCATCTATGTTCCTTTTATTTCATGAAATTAATACAAATTATTTTCCACTCTTGAAACTAGTTTATTACTGGAATATGCACTTCTGTTGGATTGCATGTGACTTAGCACCTTACTGTTTAAATTGAAATTATATTGTTTTGGCGTGTCCAGTGCCGAACCCCATACGTGACTGCGGCTGGGCTAAAAAATGATGAAATTTTGTGAGTAGTTCAACTTTATATCTTTATGTATTTTCTTTTTGCGTGCACAGCGCCGACCCCCGCAAGGTCACCGAGGCCGTGTGCATGGAGGCGCTGAGCTACAATGAGGCCTGGGAGCTAGCCTACTTTGGCGCCAATGTGCTGCACCCGCGCACCACGCTGCCCGCCATGCGGGACAGCATACCCATCATCATCAGGAACTTCTTCAACCTCGCGGCGCCAGGTAGGGCTTGGGTCATATTGGCATTGTTCCTGTAGAAGGCACTGCATACGTGCATGCATGCGGGCCATCGTGTGCTGATGAGGACAGGGGCCGTGGTGCACATGCATGTACGGAGTCAAGGCAGCTATTGGCAAGTGGCACTCGGGGTTGATTCAATGGATATGTAGTGGTTGTATCATGTAGCTGATATGAAGTCATTCGCATAGGTTGAGGGTAGCGCTCACAAATAGCTTACATGCGCCGCATGCATGGCATGGAACAATGTGCAATTGTGGCAGCAGAGAGATGGCGTATGCAGCACGGATTGAATCATTAGCCGTAGCCGTAGTGGGATATTAGCGTCGTACGTTAACGTAAAATTAGCGCGAACATAGTCGTAAACAGTCCCCTATCGATCGATTTGGCTTCAGATAGGCTTAATTTTGCTAATTCCGCTAATTTGGATGTCGAGCGGCGAATTAGCGCAATTAGCGGAGTCGATGAAAAGTTAATTAGCGAAATTACCACTGCGGCTACGGCTATTGGGTGTAGGATGTGGGGTGGGTTGACCAGCCAACCTGCCCACGCCATTCTTCTGCATTTTGTTGCAGGCACCCGCATCAGTGGCCAGTCCCAGGTGTTTAGGGTTAGGGTTTGGGTCCCTGAACTAAACCCTAGTTACCCACAATCCTTTTTTTTTTTGTTGCAGGCACCCGCATCAGCGGCCAGTCCCAGGTGTTTGTCACCCTATACTGAACCCTACACCTGAGCCATAATGCTGTGTTGCAGGCACCCGCATCAGCGGCCAGTCCCAGGTGTTTGACGAGGAGCAGACGCCGCGGGGGCAGAACGCGCTGGTGCGCGGCTTTGCCACCATCGACAACGTCAGCTTGATAGAAATCCAGGTGCGGGCAGCCCCAATGTGCATTCGTCCTGGCACATGCGGATGGCGCAAGCGGAAAAATTCAGCAAGGGATGGGTGCACCCTATGCAATGCACTTTCACATGACGTGCACTTTATAAAATGATAACAGAGTAATGAATCAATAACAGAGTAATGAATCATTGCCAATGATGCTTGCAAATAAGCGCATCAGCGATAGTTACGCCAGGCTCCTTGTGCATCTCCGCCTTGCATAATGCTTGCACAAAACCATTTAATGCACTCCCCCTGATGCCGTTCCCACCACCACACCTGACGCACCCCCCCTTGGTGCAATCTCCACAACCACACCTGATGCAACCCCCTTGCTGCCAGGGCACGGGCATGGTGGGCGTGCCCGGTGTGGCCAGCTCAGTGTTTGCGGGTGTGCGCGATGCCAATGTGAACGTCATCATGATCTCCCAAGCCAGCTCGGAGCACTCCATCTGCTTTGCGGTCAAGAGCGCGGATGCGCAGCGGGCCATCGACTCCTTGCGACTAAGGTGAGGATGCAGCAGGGGGTGTCTATTTGCAGCACCCCTGTTGATAGCCATAAACCTTGAACTCTAAATCTCAAATCCCAGCTTAGGGGTGACTGCTCACAGCAGCTTTTGCCGTACCTCGTGACTTGGCACCTGCACTGCAACTCCACGGTACTCTGCAAGAAATGGAATGAAATAATCACCATTGCTCCAAAGCATGTCACGCATGAAGCAGGGTCTTTTATTAACCAAGCTCCATGGTACCATAATGCTTTTTGGGGACAGATCATTTGCTCAAACCCTATACCCTAGTGCATTTGCACATCCTCCCTTACCCAAAACCTAAACCCTAAACTCGTCCCTCACAGGTTTGCGGACCCCATTCGCTCCGGGCGCATCAACGACATCTCATCCATCGACAACTGCTGCGTGCTGGCGGCGGTGGGGCAGCAGATGGCGTCCCGAAAGGGCGTGGCAGCAACCATGTTTGCAGCCCTGGCCAATGCCAATGTCAACATCAGGTGCGCAGGCCAAGTGAAGGTCAAGGGGGCTGTGTGCGCGTACGGGCCATCCACACAGTGTGATGTCCCGTTGATACACACCATGTGATGACCTGGAGCAGCCCTGGAGTAGTGCTGTATTACCTCTGCATAACCCTTCTTCTCGGTTTAAGGTCTAGGATTTAGGGTGTATGCCGCCCCACCCACCAACACACACCTGAACCAACCTACTGTGCTGGCCAGAGGGCTTTCCCACCCAACAGGCAACGCAATTACCCCTTTCGTCACAATTGAAACCCTGACTCTCTCCCTGCCACCCGCACGACCAAAACCCTACCAAAACCCTGACTTCCTGCCCCGTCCCGTCTTTAGGACCATCGCCCAGGGCTGCTCCGAGTACAACATCACAGTGCTGATCGACCAGAAGGACAGCATACGCGCGCTGAGGGCGGTGCACGGGAGGTTCTACCTGGCCAAGCTGCCGGTGGGGGTGGGCATCATCGGGCCGGGGCTCATCGGGGGGACATTCCTGGACCAGCTACGGGAACAGGTGAGGAAAAATTATAAACCCTAAATATTTACCCTAGAGCCGGGGCTCATTGGGGGGACCTTCAGGGAGCAGCTACAGGAACAGGTGAGGATGTGGGCCTGCTTGGCCTGGCCCGAACCTGGACTCAGGATCCCGTTGACTCATCAAGCATGAGCATGGTGTTTGCTCACCATGGCATACATGGGAATATGATTACCATGGCTATCATAAGCTAATAGTCAGAGGGGCATGCAACCAACTAGACCAATCAAACAACCCTGGAACCCTCCACCCTGCAGATTGACCAGCTGCGCGACGAGTATTACATGGACGTGCACCTGCTGGGGGTGGTCACAACCCTAAACCCTAAAACCCTAACTACTATCATCCCAACCACCCCCAGATTGAGCAGCTTCGCGACGAGTACGACATGGATGTGCGCCTGCTGGGGGTGGCCACGGGCAAGAAGATGCTGCTGAGCGAGCACGGCCTGGCCCTGGAGGCCTGGAGGGATGAGTTCGAATCCTCGGGCAGGGAGGCCAACCTGGAGGCCTTTGCCGAGCACCTGGCCAGCCATTATGTGCCAAACACAGTCATCTTTGATTGCACCGCCAGTGAGGTCCCTCCCCAGCACTACCTGCAGTGGATGAAGCGCGGCATCCACATCATCACGCCCAACAAGAAGCTCAACTCGGGGCCGCTGGACCAGTACCTGCGGCTGCGGGAGTTCCAACGGGACGCCTACATCCACTACTTCTACGAGGTGAGACCTGAAATTCATGAATGCGTAAATCAAACCCTGATCCTCAAACCATAAAGCCTAAACTCTGGGCCATTGGATTTGCGGTTCTGCGATGGCTGCTCAGAACCCGTACTGAAGCAGCGGCATGAGCAACAGATGCAAACATGGTAATTTAATTACTGGTTACCTTTGGTGTAGCTTTCTTGCTTTTTAATCAGGTGGCTGATGCTAACCTGCTCCCTCCCCTCCCCTCCCTGCAGACCACAGTGGGTGCCGGCCTGCCCATCATCGCCACCCTGAAGCACCTCATCGACTCTGGCGACAAGATTGAAAAGATCGAGGGAATTTTCAGCGGCACCCTGTCCTACATCTTCAACACCTGGGATTCCACCCTCAAGTTCTCGGAGATTGTGGCCCAAGCCAAGGCAGCGGGCTACACGGAGCCTGATCCCCGGGATGACCTGAACGGGCTGGATGTGGCAAGAAAAGTTACCATCTTGGCCAGGTGAGGGGATGGGGTCCCGGGATTTAGGGGAAAGGATGTGGTGGGGATTGAGGTATTTGCTGTGATCACATGCATCGTACTTTTACTTGTTGTGCCCCAGCTGGGATGCATCCACAAACAGTGGACCATACGCCATGCGCTCCTGGCTTCACATTTGCAGGGTACATGTGCCTTTGGCAACCTACTTACACACAAACCACAAATGAAATTTTAATATAAAATTAATGGAAAATTATCACGTGAAGTTAAAGTATTTTGGTTATCTACCCTTGTGCAGGGAGTCTGGCCTGATGGTTGAGCTGGGCGACGTGCCTGTGGACAACCTGGTGCCCGGGCCCCTGCGTGAGCTGGAGAGCAGCGCCCAGTACATGGATGCGCTGCCTGACTTTGATGATGAGATGGCGGCGCAGCTGGCGGAGGCTGAGGCGGCAGGGGAGGTGCTGCGATACGTCGGTGCGTGTGGGTGTGGGTGGGGGATTGGGGGTGGGGGAAGCTGTCAGGGGTTGTTTAGTGCATTTATGTTGTGGGTGCTGAGGTGCCGATGCGTGGCGAGGGTGTGGGCGATGGCAGCGAGGGTGTTGGGGTCTGGTGTGACAAACGGGTGTGGGGCTGGATGCGTCTTGCATGTGGTGTGGTATGGTGCACACCATACCACATGGTGTACCGTAGGCGCAGGCGGCAAGGGAGGCGCTGTCAGGGATCATTCCCATGCCACGTGGGTTGCCGCTACCCCACATTGCCCCACCGTTAACCCCTCCCCTCCCCCATCACGCAGGCGTGGTGGATGTGAAGAACGGCAAGGGCGCCGTGGAGCTCAAGCGCTACCCCAAGTCGCACCCCTTTGCGCAGCTGAGCGGCAGCGACAACATCATCGCGTTCACCACAAAGCGCTACAAGAACCAGCCGCTGATCGTGCGGGGGCCGGGGGCGGGCGCGGACGTGACTGCGGGTGGGGTGTTCAGCGACTTCTTGAGGTTGGCGGCCTACCTGGGGGCACCCTCCTAGGGTTTTGCCTAGGGCTTGGTGAAGGGGAGAGGTGTGAGGCTTGCGGCTGGCACCCTTGACGAGGGTTTGCCGACCATGCGCTTACCCTTGGTTGGGGTTTGATGGTGATGGGGCGGGCAGCGTGCACCCTCGGTTGGGGTTGGCGGTGATGGGTTCCCAGAGGGGTGGGGGCGCTGTGTTGTGTGAGACCAATCTGTACCCAGGGGGGTCGCACAGGATGATCATCCAATTGGGGCGGGTGCAGCGGGGGCTGGGCAATACAGTCAGGATCTGCGCAGCTTGATGGGTTGAAGGGCGTGCTGTTGAAAGGGCTGGGGGAGCGAGTGGTTGTCAATTGTTGACATGGGTAAATAGGGTGTAGGTAGTAGAACATGTGGGGGAGTCGGCGTTGACTGCTGGGGGTGGAGTGTACTAGTGCGTTAGTGATTGTCGAGCTGTGGGCACAGGGCTGTATTCAGAAAGGTATGTGGCAACTACAACAAATTGCAGTTTCAACAGAGCACACTGCTGTGATGGATATTCAACATCAAGTTGAGTCACTTGCTTTGTTCCCATCCAATTTTAGACTTCAAATCCAATTCCTGCGATTATCATGAGGTGCACCACGCAACGTTATCCATGCTGGTTGTCCTGTGCGCGGGGAGGTGAAGGGGCCCTCCCGGGAAGGTATGTACAGCCTGCACAGCCTGAGGCATGTGTGACATAATGTGCCGTATATACTGTCATGCCATGATGATTGAAAGGCAGCCATTGGCTTAGCCTACAGACAGCAGTGCCGCGGTGCGTAGTACTACACAGTCTGTAACAGTCGGTTTCTGAAGTTCCCAATTACGTCTTGGTAATGTATTGCAAAACAGAACAAAGTCATTAGAAAGAAAGAAAGAAAGGGGACGCACAGAGGCGTTACGCCATGTTGAGGCCATGGTGAACCCCGACCCTGGTCAGACCATCTGGGTGGGGCACCAAGGACACCGGCCGGCCTCCTATGGAAGACAGACTTTTGCTCTGAGCAAGGTGAAGCCCGGAGCATACGTTCTTTTCGGCCGATGGGGCAATGGTGGCCAGCAGCGGTTCAACCTGGGGAAGATCATCTCAACGCCAGGCTCAGTCTTGGAGTCGTCGTGGGTCAACGTGCGGATGTACCAGCCTGACATGTAAGTCTCCACACCCAGGTTCTCCATGCTTCACGTACTTTTGCGGGCCCATTACCTCGAGGTGCGCTCGTCACCTTAACCGAACTCATTGCCAAACTTCGCAGGGACGCAGAGTCGCGAACCAACTACGAGAAACGAGCATGGTTCCAAGTCCAGGGAGAGGCTGGGACAGCCCTCATTCCTGTCGACATTTGCTTCCATGTTTTCCCCAAACTGGTCAATGAGATGACTCCCACCGAGCTGCAGCGGTTGGAGAACCGCACCGACCTTGCAGAGGGGGTGGAGCCCTGGCTCCCGGACGGTGCCATTTTGACCGTCCAGGACTACTGCAAGGCTTTGAGAGCGAGGGATGACCACGAGGAGGAGGGGATCAACGCCACCACCTTTGAGATGTTCCTCCATACCACTGCCTCTCGCGCTGAGGAGCGAGCATTGGAAGTGAGGGAAGCAAGACGCAGACCGGCGGGAAGTGGCCCCCCATCCAGCAGTGCACAGGCCCCCCCAACCAGCGCCAACTGCAGCCCACCCCACCAAACAGCCCGCATCCAAATGCTTATTGCTCGGAAGGCCAAGAGGGCATAGCGGCACCCCCTGTCGACTTTATCGACACCAAGTGGTGCAAAATCTCTTTGAACACAATTTTCAATATGCCTCTTGTTATTTTGACAGACAATGCTTGTAAGTCCTCGAGGTTTTAGCAGGGTGCCAAATAGTATTTACTTCTCACTTGATGAATCCTTTATCGCCCTGCAGGGCCCAACATCGAGAATGTTACCCTGGGATTCTCGACCGCCGGGAATTTCGCCCGAGGGCGAAAAAGCCGCCCTCGGG
>JAULBX010029622.1:0-20759 GCA_032358255.1 Heterotrichella gracilis
CCCGCGGGTGGCGGACGCGGCGGCGGCGGCGGCGCAGCCGGCGGCGCACGCCATGTCGCAGGCGGCACGGGACGCCGACCGCCTCTCCGCCGCCGCAGTGCTGTGCATGGGGAGGGATGCGGTCCCCACGGCGTTCGGCGCGCTACCCACGCGTTTCCATGACGCTGTCCCCTCCACCCTCCGGATTGGCCAGTGCCCGCTTGCTGACAACACGCCGTGGGCGCGCAGCCCCTCGGGAAATCCCTCCGCCTATCCCAGCTTGGTTGTGCCGTGTCCCGGGGATGCCCCTGATCCCGATGAGCAGATCGATTCTGATCGGCCGGCTGGTGGGGAGAGCTACATCCCGGCAGGTGCTTCCCTGGGGATTGGCCAGCAGGCAGCGGAGGAGATGCTGCACATGCTGCGTGGGCGCTGGGGAGGGCCAAGATTTGATTCCCACCCAGCATGCGAAGGTCCCCAGGACGGTGGCGACAGGCGCTTGGCCCCCGGCCTGGCGTCGCGCCTGGCCACTGCCCATGGTGCACTGATCACGTTGGCGCAGCGGTGTATGGCGGAGGGCAGCGGCAGCGCGCTGGATCGGGTGGCAGCGGCCAGCGGCATTGCGCTGCGGGAGGAGTGGCGCCGCGCGACCCTGACAGGTGCGGGCATGGTGGTGCGGAATATTGCAAGGGAGGTATCAATTGCCGCACACACAAGGCTTCAAGAGCTTTTACTTTGTTAAGCATCCGCTTTCCATTGTCTGGATGTGCGAATGCCATCGCTGTGCGCTACACCCTACACCCTTACCTGCGCCCTCCAATCCCCCCTCCCCTTCACCACTACCCCAAACCCCTCCACAGGCGGCACCAAGCGCAGGCGTGTTGGGTTCAGCCACCACCTGGGCCACAGGATGGAGGAGGAGGAGCTGAGGCAGCTGGGACAGATGGCAGCATTTGGGGTCCCGACCAATTGTTGCTAGCCATGCCAGAGGCCGAGCACCACGAGGGAATTCAATACCAAAGTCTGCCAGCAAGGGCATCGTTTTTCTGTGCTAGTCAGCTGCCAAAGAGGGTCTCTGCCAGCATACATACAATTTACAATTTTTTTTTGGAAGGCTTTCAAGCTAAGCACCGGGGTAGGCATTTATGGCGTATATAGTGAGCATGACACTGCAGTTTTGGTACTTGCAGCACATGGTCCATCCGAGAGCTGTGTCAGAAGGGAGGGAAGTGTGGTAAATCTTAATTTACACTCATTGACAATCCATGTAGTTACGTTAGTCCATGCTGATGTAGGAACACATAGTATTGTCAATGAGGGCAGTGCCACGCAGGGATATATTCAGCAGTACATTGCATTTTACAGCGCTTGTTGGACACCACGGCTGCCCCATGCCGTGAAATCAGGAGGACTTCAATATATCAGTGATGTATTCAAGCCCTCTGAAAAGCTTCCAGATTGGGTACATATTCACATGCTGCTGGAATGATTACTGCTGGCAGGCATGTCACACGTCTCTGCAGGTACCATGCAGTAATAGCAGCTGCGTTGCAGTGACATGGACTGATTGTCATAAAATGTGATAATATCATATAATATATGACATATTATATTGAGTTCTGCCTGGCATTGCCACCGAGCTGGCTGCATGATTTAATTTAATTTAAATGTAATTTACGCTGCTGCAGCAGTGGATGAATCGACAACATGCCGGCATCAATGCCGTGGCCATCACGCACCGACTATTGAATCCTGTCTCTAGACTGTACTAGTATAGTTGTTGAACTAGGTAGCTAAATAGTTAGCTAACTATGATATTACAGGCTGTCAAGAATCGTTTTCAAGGCAAGGAAGCAGAATCAAGGTGACTCATTGCGCATTACTAGAGTAGACGGCATTGTGCTAGCAAAATCTGCGACTAGTAGGCGCCAGTAGAAAGTCAAATAGTATAAGATACAGATTCTGCCTTTATTATAATCTAAATAGCATCTATGGGCATAGGCATCCCTACAAACGTTGGAACAGATCCGGCGAGGATTTTTCTAATCTGAGTTCGCTACTTTGGCCCCGAATTCAGACTCCAGTTGTTGACCATCATGCATGTCATTCATGCGCAATGCGATGAGGTGTCCCGGGGCTCACAGTACCCTGGTGTGGCACACTGCTATACTGCTTGGCCTGTTAGCCACCCACTTTCTGAGGCTCGTTCACCTGTTAGGTTTATCCTTTGCCTTAAGAGCCCCAGTTGAGCACGCCGGCGACTCACTGAAGGCCTTTGGGGGACCCCCTGAGGAGCGCCATCACTGATGCAGCGGCTTCAAGGAGTCAGCGGGCGGGGTCCAGCGTGGTGGTTCACACCACATCACAGCCATCACCCAGGACACCAGCCAGTACCACCCAAAGAACACCAGCAGCGGGCGGTGGAACAGCCCTCCCCCCCACGCCACCACCAGCGCCAGCACCAGGTGGGCAAAATGGAGGCAGGGGACCACCCACAGGTAGCCTCCCTCTTGGAGAATGAGTTGTCCTCGGGCGCACAGGGGGTGGCTCAGGAAGAAGTTGAGCGTGGGGACGAGGAAGAGCAGCCCCGCACCAATGAGCTGCCACTCGAACGCCATCGCGGCTCCGCCAGATGCGCCAAGCACCCCCCTCAGGCAGTGGTGCGGGTAGAAGACGCTGAGCAGGCCTGCTTGGGTGGCCACCAGGGTGAGTAGCCCTGTCACTTCCGAGGGATCACTGCTGACTGGAGGGGTGTCTTCAGGAGCGGGGGGGAGGGCGCTCTTTGAAGATCCGGGCATGGATAGATGCAAGGCTGGAGTGTGGCGCTTGAACATGCAGGCAACAGGGTTGTGGCAAAGGCAAAAATAAGAAGAGGCGAAACATATCTGTACCAGTACTGAACGTTCAAGCATATGTGGCACACATGATCACCCTAAACCCTAAACCCCCAAAACCCTACATCCCAAGTAGCATGATACCAACCAATTGATTAGAAGTTTGGATGGCTTGAATGGTTTCCACCACCGTTGAAGCTCAGGGGAGTCCCCATTAACCCTAGGGCGCCCTGACCGCCACTGGAGAGTCCACACAAAAAAGGCACCGTGTGTCAGCCCCCCACCCCTCACCTCGGCGCAGTGCGAGCACATCATACCCCTCCACCTCCCCTCTGAGTACCAGAGGGGCGATGGGGACCGCACACTTGAGCCCAAACAACAGGGATCCCAGCACCAGTCCCTGCCAGGTCCTGACATCCACCAGCACCAGAATGAGCGCCAGGCCGCCAAAACACCCCAGGCCAAACTGCACCCTCTGCAGCACTGCGGCTACATATTTGTTGTGGCCGTATGAGTAGTCCTGCGCATGTGTGGGGGGTGGGGGGTGAGTGCTGGTGCTTGTGGGTATAAACTTCCCTCGTTGGGGAGGAGCCTCAGGCAACTAGTGATACACACTAGAGCTTTTGCCATGTGTGCCACAGGTTGCATGGTAAAGGTCATCTCAGGTTGATCAAACATTCCTCGAAACAAGGGTTGATCAAGTATCATGACTGCAATCCCTGCCTTGAACCGTCTACCAACAAGCGACTGTGGGCGATACATCCTGAAAGGAGACTCAGGCTGCCGGCTGAACCTACATGATCATGCATGCACGCAGATCCCCCCCGACCCCCTGCCCTCCCAGAACTGCCAATGAAACCGCTCCATCGCCACAAATCCCCTCAGCTTGCTTTCCATGGTGGCACACCACCACACTTGCACCATCCCGGCACCTACCATGTATGCTGTGCAGATCACGCAAGCCAGGGCCATTGTGAGGAATGTGAGGCCAAGCATGCGCCCCAAAATTGCAATCCCCAGCCCCTGTCCCTGTCCTGGATGGGGGAGCAGGGCATCGCTGCCAAAGCACACATGACCAATCTACGGCATGGGGGGTGGAGGGGGCGTCACTGCAAGGCAGCTGCAAGGTGCAACGAGGCACCGACTCCTTAAATTTCCCCAAACTGCTTGGGATTGGGTGCGGCCCCAGGTGCTGCAGTGGAATTCTGTATGATCAGGTAAATATGTTGCAAGCCTGGGTGATGGAGTACAGCCACAGGATGTGATCAGCTGTGATCATGCAAAAATGCGATCATGAAAGTATGATCATGATGAATTGTGGCCATGAGGAAATGTGATCATGCGGAGGTGCGGTCGCAGGTGCTGGCAGAGGAGAGGGAGGTGACGGCGGGGCCTCTAGATGGCAGTTGATCCAACAATGGAGCGCACATGTGGTGCTGCATGGCATGCGCATGATGCCACCCTTCCACAGCAGCGCCATACTGTATTGTGCACCTAGGATGACATGAGCTCAGCCATACTAGTACTATAGGGTGGAAACCACACCCAAAGGGGATATCGATGCGTCGATGCACGCACCACTGTGGGGCTGATGATAGCTATGGCCGCCAGGACAAAGTAGAGCACACTCAGCGCGGCGTAGGCCGAGGGAAGTCCATTGCAGTAAGTGGCAAGCTTGATCATTCTCCTTTGTTTCCTGACTGCCTCTGGCAGGCTGCTGGCGCCACCTGCGCTGCCCCCAGCTGCGCGCTGCTTGTATATGCTGGACACCTCTTCTGGGCTCAGGAGCCCATTTGGCTCCAGGTAGTCTGCCACCACCCTTGCGTGCAGCTGTGAGGTGTCTATGAGCGCCAAGGCAGGCTGCAGGAGCTGCGCCAGGGGACTAGGCTGGGACCCAGGAGCGCTGCTTTGACCAGCATTACCGTTTGCAATTGCTGGCACCACGCGCGCCTTGCCTCATGGCCATTCCACCAGCTCAATAACCGCCTGGTCTTGGCTTATGGGAAGGTCGGCCGCATGGGAAAGCAGCCACAGCACCGCTGGCGTGCTGAACCCCTCGAAAGTGAAGCTGTCACTTCGCCACCTTTTCATGGCACTCAACAGCTCGGCCTGTAGTGGTTCTGTGTTGAGCTCGATGGTAGCAGAAAGCACCTCACCAATTGGTACAGGGCTGACTCTAGCAGCAACCGCGGCCTCTATTGCCCGGCAAAGGGAGTCGTTGCCATATTGCGACGCCAGTGAGTAGGCTTCTACCGCAGTGACATCAGGCTGGATGGCTGTGAGGCTGGCAGTGTACAGTGTGTCCAGCACCAGCATCAGCGTCCCACTGGAAGCCTGTGGCAGCTCTATCTCGCTCCTGCCAGACTCCCTCATGCCTCCATACAGCAGCCGCTGAAAGTAGGTGCAGCGTGCTGCCAAGAAGGCCCTGTTGGTGTGCACCTGGGCGCCGTCCTTGCACACAAAGCATACGTCGTTGTATGCATCGGACCGAAGGTTGTCCTTGAGGGCCAACAGGTTCTGGACCTGGAGCCCCTTTCCAGCGTTCAACAGGCGATCGGCAGCCATGCCAGGCACCCAACAGACTGAATGTCGAGTAGTAGGGCGTCAGAGGACAGCTGGTTTGTAATGGAGTGACACCAGAAGGATTGAGACTCGAAGGCGTGATGGGTTGGTGTGCTGTGAATCTACCTCCTAGGACCTCCCAGCCATGTTTCAAGCTTCTGGGCGGTTGAGATAAGGTGTCAAATTTCTTTTTCCAAGTGGTTTGGCTTTTGGGCACTTCCTTTGAAGTTCCCGCCTCCTCTGTTGGGCTCGGACCGTACGAGTGTAAGGTTTCAACTGGGCGACTTGTGAGGCCCGTATCATGGCATTCTTAGATAACCCACGAAGGCGACGATGATTAACATATGTTTGAAAATGCGTTGCTATTGTTGCTGCGTAGATTCTGACAGCCACGACTGGAGTTTGGATACCCATGCGTTCTCGTGGCATGCATGCATGCTACCGTGGGATGTCAAGTATATAACACAACGTGTTTTGAGTGTGCCACAATACCCTTCAGTACGCTGTACGTATTTATGTGGAACATGTTACACTGTACCAATGTTGCTTCCGTCAGGTATATCATGGAAAATGGCAAAACACCATGTGGTCCACTGCGGTCATGATGCCATTCGCGTTGATGCAGGCACGCTGTATTGATAACTCTGATGACTGCATGCAACTTGAACCCCGGATATCGATACCTCACTATAGGTCGTCGTGACAGCAAGTTCGCTGGAACCATCCCAATGTGCAAGTATCACCGCACCTCTTCCACACCACATGATGCTGGCTGAAACTGGCTGAAACAGAGGTTTGCATATCACTGCACGTTGTGACCAACAGCCAAACATGTTTTGCATAAGCCAGTCAGGCAACCTTTGCCCACCCACCCCCACACCCCGATGCATCCCACACATTAGGGACCCAACTGCTCCTCCTCGCTCAAAGTGCCCAAAGTGGCTGCGCGCAGCAGCGGCAACAGCAAGCAGGCACCAAACCCTTCCAAAGTCCCCACCCACCCCCTGTTTCTGGTTTAGGGTGCCGCGGGCTGCTGCCCTTGCCCCGCCAGGCCCCTGCGCGTCGCCTCTGCTGCGGCCTTCTCCTCCTCCACCTCCTTCACCAGCGCATCCACCTCGTCGTCGCTCAAGAACTTGAGACCCCCCTCCCTCTCCATGATGGCGATCTCGATGTTCTTGCTGCCCGCCTCTACGGTCTCCATCAGCGACTTGATGGCCAGCTTCATGGTGTCGCGCCCCGAGGTCTCAACGTAGTGCTTCTCAAGGAACTCGCGCACCTGGGGAGGGCAAGGGGGGGAAAGGGGTTGGCCAGGTGGAAGGGAGCAGTGTTGTGGGGCAGTGGTTGGGCAGGAAGAGGCTGTGCTGTGAAAGCCCTTATGGGCAAGGGACTCGCACCCAAACCCTATAGGGGCAAGTATGAGCCGGGTGCAGTACAACCAGACTTGAATAGAAACAACTGGGATGCACAAAGGAGTAACAGCTGTTGTTAACACACTCCCACGACAGCTGGAGGTGGGTCAGAAGGAGGAGGGTAGAGGTCAAGCAGGAAGCGTACCGTTTTGGAGTTGCGGCCGATTGCGTTTGCTTTCCAGGCAGAATAGGTTCCTGAGGGGTCTGTTTGGTACAGGCAGGGTGCGCCTGATGGGTCGAATCCAACCAGCAACGTGGAGATGCCAAAGGGCCGCATGCCTCCACTCTGCGTGTACTTTTGCTGCACCCCTGCAATGTACTTTGTGATGTACTCCACACCCACTTGCTCATCGAGGCTCAGCCTGTAGCTTTGGGCCTCTATCCTGGCCCTGTTGATGAGCACCCGTGCATCTGCTTGCAAGCCAGCAAAGGCTAAGCAGATGTGCTCGTCAATCTTGACGATTTTCCGTGCTGCCTTTGCATCTTGCAGCTTTGCCACAGCCTTCCGTTCCACACCTGCACGTGCGTTGGTGCCTTGTGGGTGAATGCAGTGTACAAAGTAGGATTGTAAACTCGTATAAAAACCAATCATATTCGCCCAAAACAGGGCGAAGGCTTTGTGTGACGGGTCATCCACTTGCCATATGCATGCATATGCACCGCATCGACCCTTTACGCACCGAGTACAATTGTGTCTGTGCCCCGTACACCCACAGCAAGTGTCCCTTTTCTTACAGCTTCCAAGGCGTACTCCACTTGAAACCTGGAAGAATGTTGAACGGTGAGACCTGCCATGAACAACCAGGCGACAAAGAGGCATGTTCGGTGCAAGTGACTTACAAGTGGCCATCAGGCGAGAAAACTGTGATGGCGCGATCGTAGCGGGAGCTCATATTTATTAATCACTGCAGCCTCCAATGTTGTTCAACAATGCTCAGAATCGGAGGCTGCCTCTGATAATTTGGGCTTGCATCAAATCATGCATGCATGCCACTGCACTCTTTGGTTGACAGGCACACAGCAAGCAATATATGAACCGGTGGCTTGGGAATAAGCGAGGTAACAACAAATGGCTGTCGTAAAGTCAGCCTTCAGGCAGAGCGCCTGTGTTTATGAGGCAACGTTGAGGTGATGGGGCATGCAAGTCTATGGACCTCCTCGTTTTTCCAATTCACTACTGCCACATTTCTGGGCTGTTCAAAACTGTTTTGCTCTTTTTGAACTTCGGTGGAAGATGTGGGCGATGTGCTCCAGTTTACTTCCGTTAAACCCAACTGGGTACCCAGCGTGTCTGTGCTTACAGTGCATGCATACTGAGCAGCCCATTTCATACACCATGGCTAGCGGGTCCGACCCAGACAAGCGTGACAGGGAGCTCCAGGAAGCCGAGACCAAGTTCCAGGAAGGCTTGAAACTGAAGAGCGTGAACCAGCTTGAAGATGCCATCCGCCTGCTGGGTGAAGCTCTGGAGGTGAAAGTGAAGTACCACGGAGAGCTGAGCTACGAGTGTGGGGCAGCGTACTTCCACTACGGGGCATCGCTGTTCTACAAAGCGCAGGACCAGTCGGACGTGTTTGGGGCCACGCTGCAGCAAGCGGCGGAGGACAAGGATGCTTGTGCTGAGGAGGAGGAGGAGGAAGAGGTTGTTGAAGCCCCTGCTGTGGCTGTTGACGAGAAAGGGAAGGGACCAGCCATGACAGCACCAGTGGAGCCCCAAGAAGGTAGGGAGATGGTACAGAACAAGATGCTTTACTTTGCTTTTCTGCACGGTTCATGCGTTACTCACAAGGGTGGGAACTACATTCTCACGGATGGGAACTGCTGCAGGTCTATTGGGAGCGGAGAGTGACGAGGAGGAGGCAGAAAACGGTGATTCAGCAGAGGGGGGCGCAGAGGAGGTTGACACAAGTGACTGGGCCCTGGCCTGGGAGGTGCTGGACGTCGCCCGCAAGATCTACACAGACCACAAGGATAAGGACCCGTTGCAGCTAGCAGTCACCCACTCACTGCTTGGGGAGGTATCTTTGGAGCAGGAGCAGTTTCAAGAAGCAGAGGGGGACCTGCAGGCCGCTTTGGAGCTGTTCCAAGAGCATGCAGAGGTATGAGGGAATGCCTGCCGCACAATTTGTCATATGCATGGCTTTATCCAACCACAGGGCATATTCTTTGGTGCGCATGTGCCTAACATGGCATCCACATGGCATGCGGCCACCCATCGCATGGCATGATGGGTTGCGCACTTAGGGAAGAGTGCGTTGTCCATTACCTGCATTGTGCGTGCATGCAGTCACATATTACATTCACATGTGTAGTTGGCTCGGGTAAAAAACGTCCACCAAGCACTAGCCACACGCCATGCCATCCCGCCCTTGACATCCCCTGCCCAGTGCCAGCCCATTGTACGCCTCCCCCAAATAAGGCCCCCCTCCCACGCTCGCAGGCAGGCGACCGCCGCATCGCCGACGCCTACTTCAAGCTGTCCATGGTCCAGCAATTCCTGGACAAGCCTGAGGAAGCCCTCGAGAGCGTGACCCGCGCCATGGCGCGCCTGGAGCTGCGCAAACAGGAGCTGATCGAGGCCAAGGCGGGGCCCAACCCGGCCGTCACTGTGGACCAGGGGCTGCAGGACATCGAGGGGTTGCTGGATGAGCTGCGGGACAAGGCGGAGGAGCTCGGGGGCATCATCAAGGAGCGCAACGCGGAGCGGGACGTCATGAAGAAGATGTTCAGCGATGTGCTGGCAAATGCGGGTAAGGCCTCTGGGTGCATGTTTCCTGGCCACGGTGCATATCCCCTCACATGTGACCTCGCCTTTGCAAATACACATGAGAATTCAGCGCTTCAGAGCCAGCTCGGCATGGGTGCATGTTCCAGGACAGGTGGCCACAGTAGGGGTCTCATGGCACGATGGTTTCCATTGTACAATGTGCTTTGGCGAGGACAATTCTATGCCATGGTGAGATCATCAGCAGATGACTTATCGCCCTGGCCACTCTCGATGTCGCATGCATCCATGCACACTTCAATGCGCCATCCGGCACTGATGGGGCGTGGGATTGGGTGCAGGTATGGCATTGCCAGAGGGTGGGAGCTCTGCTGGCCCCTCCACCTCCAGTGCTGGACCAGCTGCAGCTATCCCCGGGACCACGGACCTTGGTGTGGTTGGTCGAGGGAAAAAGAAGCTCACACTGGCGCCCATGCCGGCAGGTGAGGCGCCGGATTGTTTTCTGTGCAATTGTACCGCACACTCTTCAACAGGTTTTTTTATGGGTAATAATTGGTAAGTTGCATTTTAGTCAATTAGTTAGTTTATGTTCTCCAACAATGCAGCCAGATGAACAGTCAGTCTTGCAGATGCGGCGTCATGTACTAAATTGCATGGTGCCGCTATTGTCAACATGGTGTTTGTCCTTGCAACTGATCGCATGCGCTTCAGGTGATTTTTTTGCTTTGATTTTTAAGCCTAGATATGTTGAATCATTTTCGGCGTGTGCAGGTGCTGCACCCAGCAAGGGTATAAGCTTTGGCAGCAAACCAGCCCGGTCACTTGAGGACCTCATGGGTGGCCCTGGCGGCGAAACCGTGTTTGGGTTTGGTGGGCCAACCACCACCGATGGGTTTGGGACGGGCATCACATTGAGCAAAGACGTTGCCCCAGCGGTAGCCCAGCCAGAGGCAAAGCGAGCGAAGGTGGAGCCGGTGGCGAGCAGCTGCGCAAGCCAACCGGCAGCGCTCCCAGCGTTTCTGCAGCCGCAGGTCGTGGCAGACACATACAAGCAGGCGCCAGCTTCCACCACTGCCGCGGCTGATGGCAGCGACCCCAAGGTGGACAGCAAACCCGCGCTGCCGGCGTTCTTGCAACCGCAGAGCGTGTCGGCTGTGTACAGCAAGCAAGCGGCTGAGGGCAAGGAGAACGCAGCTGCGCCATAGGAGCTAGCGGTGGTCACTGTGGCGGTACATAGCCAACTAGCCAACTTTTGATTACATCCTGCCACAATTTCCATTGCATTGGACACCCTGTTTCGAACCTCAGTTGAAGTTTTGCAAAGCCACATATGGCTAAACCTATTGCTTCCGACCTGAACACCTCACGCAAAATTGCTAATTCTCAGCCCCATCCGCACTAACGCAGCACATGCATACGCATGTATACGTTCTGCGCCCCCATGCGCATCTCGAACATTTCCACTGCCATGATCACGCTACTTGTGTTGCTGGGTTGGCCACCCGACCCATGAGCTTCTGAATGTAGTTGGCATTGCTGCGGATGTGCCCCTTGGCTGCATAGATGCGCTCCTGGGCCTCTTTGATTTGGTTGATGGTCACTGCCTGCTCATCAGACAACAGGGCATTCACACGCATGGTGCGCTCCTCTTGCTGTAATTTCTCCTGCAAAGTACAATAGCAAATTAATGTTGAGAGGCCTGCACAGCACGCAGTATCCGCAACCCTGAATGCGGACCCAAATTGTTGGTGTCAATTTGGACTGAGTCTCAACTCCTAGAGGCAATTGGCAATGCCTCAATAGAACGCACAAGGCCTCCAGGGTAACCATTGGTGCATAATTTGATTGGTGCATTGCAAATTGGCAAGCCAAATACAATTACTGACCTCGTGCACTGCCCGTTGCTGTTGCCATTGATGGAGTTCCTTGTCCATTGCATCGATGTCTTTTTGAAGGTGTACCATGCACTTCCCCAGCGTACTGCAAATCTGCAAGAACAGCAGGGTAATAACATAATGATCCATCTATGACCAGTATAAAGCAGCTCCATATGCTTGCATTGCTCATTGCACATCCAATCACTCATCAAGTCTTAGACCACCTGTCAGCAGACCATCTGAAAGTGCACATATGTATATTACATGATACTGTCGATATTGCATCGATGCTTAGCATGGCAGCTGGAAAATGGATATGGCAGCGCTGCAGAACATGCGCAAGTCCATGCGCATGCAATTGGGAATCAACTTGTTGCATGCAATACTAGTTTGGACTAGTTGCATGCAAGACCATTGCAGTAGAGATACAGTAATGCAGACCCCCTTAGGATTGCATTGCTCTTACCTGGCATATGTTGTCCACCGATGCAGCCAGCGCCACCGGTTCACCTGCTCCACCTTGACCACCTGCTGCCTGTCTCCTGCCTGGGACCTGCCTAATTGGGCCCACTGCTCCCTGCATCCATCACACGGCATAAAATTCAATATTTAATATCTTGCAATGTATTTCGGGATATCTCATCCTCCAGTGGGGAAATTAGCGGCGCATGTGCATGCATAATCATTGATGCCGTTTGCTTGATATCTCATCCTATCAAAGCAATGCCGGTGGCCAGCGCCTTCATTCACTTCAATTTCCTAAACATTTTATACAACCTTCACAAGATGCGTATCTCCATTTTGCGGTCGCTGTGGTCACTTGCATGCTTCACTACACGAGAAAACAATCATGATTATAGTTAACTCGGGGATGTGTGTACCTGTGCTACTGCGGCGTGTCCTGGTGTTGATAGAGATCCCATCCCCGCATCATTGTCGTCATCCTCCTCCCCTTCCACAAACACCCTAGGTCCTGAAGTACCTGGTGCAGAATTGCATTAATGTGTGAGTGGGCGCGCATGGTCACTATATGTATGCAGATTCAACATGTGAGTAGCCATTACCTATCAGCAGCTTTGCAGCCACAACACGAGCCTGTTCCTGTGCCTGCCTTTGGTGCGCATTCTAAATGTTCTGCATCACTGCATGGTAATGCAGCTGATAATCATCAGCATAAACAACATATTGCAGCAATTCCCCAGTGAAATCCATCATTGAAAAATCTTGCCACAAGAGATTGACACTTCACTACCACCAGCACCAAGCGTACCACCAAACCCTAAACCCCTAACCCTAAACCCTAAACTATACTCACCAGGGCGAGAAGTGGACGCCCCAGCTGCCAGGTGCGCAGTCCCTATCCTTGCTGGACCAGGTCGCCCCCCTGACGAGGTGCCAGGGCGCATGCCAGAGGCAGTTCCCGGACGCATCCCAGCCGCACTGCCTGGCCGAATGCCTCCATTCCCACCATTCTGCGCTGTACCAGGCCGCACAAGGGTATTTGGGGGTGGCTTCCTGGCTGATTGGGGGCGGTTTGGGCCTAGGCCTCCCTGGGAGGTAGCTGCTCGAGATTGTGGCCTGAAGCCTGCCCCTCTGGTTGTGCTACCTTGCTCATCCATGGCTGTCACATTGGCTTGCAATGTGACGATGCCATTTGGGGCAGATCGTGAGGAGGGTGGGCCATTTGCGGTGACAATTGTGGATCCGGCGATGGGGTCTGGGGCAGCGCTGGCTGCCTGCTGACGCTGCTGAAGGTTGCTGAGCGAAAGTAGTGCCCTGGCGGGTGCCGATGCACCGGTGGTGGCGGGTTCAGTGCGTGATGATGGCTTTTGCACGGTGGGTGACCCTAAGCCCTGTGGCACCGGCGCTGGTGACCTATTTGCTGCACGCTCTCGTTGAAAATCCAGCACCTCTGCTCCTTTAGGTTTGGTTGGGGAGGTTGATCCAATGGCTGGTGGTGCAGCCTGTGGCTGGGAGCCTCTGCTGGGTGGCCTCGCAGTGTTGGAGGGTTCGCGGGGGGTGTTGATAGTCCCTGGTCCTGGTCCGGGCTTTGCTGCACTCTGCGGATTACCACCACCAGTACGGGGGTCCCCTGTCTGTGGCAATTCCGCCCCATGTGGCTGCAATTCGTGTAGCTTGGGCTCTGGTTGGGTGCTGGTAGACACTGAGCTGTATTTGGCAAGAATGCCCTGCTTGCAAAAATATATACAGCATCAGAAGAGGACGAGCACAGTGCCTGCGCTTGTTTGGTGATGCAAGCAGTGATATTGTGCACCACAGTTGTTGGTCCAAGTTACCTCTACAACTTGCCCTCCATTGCTTTGCAGCGCTGCTTTTGCGAGCATCTGCAGGAAGATGTTGGTGGCCTCTGGCTCTAACCCCGCCACCACCTACGGATTAGACAAACCCTTGTCTCATGTTGGTCTTGTGCTTGGCCACAGCAGCAGGGACAGGGACCCAACGGATTTTGACCCACCTTTGCAGCCTTCACTGGTACAGGTTGATCCAGAACTGCTGAGACAGTGTCTATGATCTTGTTGAAGTATTGTATCTTCCCCTCTTTCTCCTGCGATGAGAAGTTTGCAAGGTGTCACATCAGCACAGTGCCCAGTGCCTAGGGTTGGAGAGCTGCGGTTCACCGTTCACACTTGACATAGCCTCAGCTATTGTCCTGTTTGTGTCTGTGAGGAGGCTGTACCTGAATAGATTTCGCGTCCAACTCTGCTCCAGAGTACAGTTTCGAAGCAAACCCAGTGTTCCGTTGCACCTGCGCGCATGTAGAGATTCATCGAAGGAACAAGTATCAAAAGTTGTTGGCTGCGTATTGAAGGCCTACCTCGCTGATGACATCGTGTAAAAACCTGAACGGTGGGCGCCTCAGCAGATTCTCTGTAAGCTTGGGCTTTACCACCAGACTGTGGTCGATTTGTAAGAGTTTTTGGGTTGGCTCCCAAAAGTTATCCATTGCCCAAGACCCTTTGGTTTGTCAGGAGTTTCAAAAAGTGGGTGCGCAGCTATGGGCTTGGTGCTCTGTTCTATTTTGCCGAGTGCAACGTGACGGCATGTGATGGAATGCGATGGGACACTGCAGAATCACAGCTAGACGCGTTTCCCGATCCGTGTATCCGTGAATCATTACCACGCATATTCCCTGTCAATTCTTGGTTCCCGTTGCAGTGGAAGGCGAGCAGGTGACCTGTACAACGGAATCGTGCGTACTACGGTACGGAAACTGATGCCACAGACAAAACCCTACCCTAGGTTCTGAAACCCCACAAAATAGCTGTGCCCTGTATTTCAGCTCGACGACTGCAACTGGGACTTAGCGTTGTATAACTCGCCAAACGTGTCTATTTGTTGTGACTGTGGACGGTTAAGTGGCTTTTTTCTGTTAAGGGTGCCCACCATCCCTGCAAGCATTCAGCCGCCACATACCGAAACCCTAAAGCCGATATCACCCCACACACTTATAAGGCTGCCTACAACGCTGCCAAGACAGTATGATGAAGCTGTTACAACGCGTCATGGGTGGCCCGCAACCGCGGCTTGCGGCCTTCGAGACGTTCCGTAAGTGTGTATGCATGCATATGTGTGGGCACCGATTGCTTGCTGCAGCGCTGAAAGTAACTCCAACCACTGGATAACACTGGTTATTTTGCACTGCAGGCTCCTTGAAGAGTTATGCAGGCAAGGGTAGGAGAGGCGCGTCCCCAACTAGGGGTTTCAGAAGTGGAGGGAGGAGCGCAGTCAGGTACAAGCCACCGGACGTTCTGTGTTCGTTGCCAACGCCCTTTCCGTAGTCAGAACCAGCTTTTGATTGTTTTATGTATCATGGTTTTCACAGTCTGCCTCTTATTGGCCGCAAGGATGTAGACAGTGGGTTTTTTTCTTGCAGTGCCTACCAGCCCTCTGAAGGCAGCTGGAACAAGGGAGGGGGAGATGGGGGCTCCCAGAATGACTGGAGTGAGGGAAGGGGCGGGGGTGGGGGACGGGGCAACAGGTATGGCAGGGGCAGCGACGGTGGCAGCAGCTATCGTGGCAGGAGCAGTGACGGTGGTAGCAGCAGCTATCGCGGCAGGGGGAGCGACGGGGGGAGCAGCTACCGGGGTAGAGGCAGCGATGCTGGTGGCAGCCGGTACGGCCGGGGCAGCGATGCTGGCGCCAGCCGATATGGCAGGGGCAGCGATGCCGGAAGCAGCTACCGCGGCCGGGGCAGTGACGGTGGGAGCAGTTTCCGGGGCCGGGGCGGCGGTGGGGGTGGCAGCTATCGGGGCCGGGGCAGCGATGGCGGTAGCACCTACCAAAGCCGCTATTCCAAGGACAGCGGCGGCGGTGGCAGCACATGGGGAGGCAATGCGGCTGCCACTGATGCACAGGGCACCAGCTGGGGCCAGGATAGCAGCGCAGTGATCAGCAACTGGGCCGACAAGCAGGTGAGCAGTTTGGGCAAGGACGAAACCGCAGCCAGCGGGTACTCCCAAGGCACAGAGTGGGGTGCCAGCAAGCGAGGGGGGGGCGCGAGCTGGGGAAGAGGCGGGGGCGTCAGCCGAGGGAGGGGGGGAGGCAGGGGGAGAGGCGCGGGCAGGGGGAGGGATTCGGGACGGGGACGGGGGGGCAGGTATGAGGCCCCAGGCCGCGACCGAGGTGCATACAGTGCCAGAAGCGAGGGGGGTTCGCCTGGCGCTGGGAGCAGCGGGTACGGGCAACTGCAGGATGATAGCGATGGGACTGATGATTCTCAGGATGGATCATACGATGACGACAGGCCTCCCACCCTGGCGAGCAAGTGGGTTGGGGATGTGCTGTATGGCGTGTCGCCTGTGCTGGCGGCGCTGCAGGCACAGCGGAGGAAGGTGTACTCGCTCTACATCCAGGAAGGTAACAAATCAGTGGTCCTTGTGTACGCCCCTCATGCAAATGTTGCGCATGTGTGACGGGCTTGGGTGGGTCTAAATGGCATGCCAGCAGAGGTGGATGGCGCAAATGTGCACACACTCTCAGCCACCGGTTTAGTGCATCATTTATTCCAAAAAATTGCGGGAATGCATGTCGCTGACCTGCGCCACGATCCCTTTTCATCCACAGGCATGGACAATTAGCAAACCCTAAACTTAAAATCCCCCGCAGGCATGGACATCTAGGAAATTCTAAACCCTAAATTACCCACTGGCATGGACAAATAATAAATCCTAAACCCTAACCACCCGCAGGCATGGACATCTCCCAGCGCAAGGACAAGACCGCCGTGAGCACCATCACCGCGCTGGCGCAGCAGCAGGGCGCGGCGATTGAGAAGGTCAGCAAGCACGACCTCAACATGGTGTGCGACAGCAGGCCACACCAGGTAGGGGCACCGCCTTTCGTTTTAAGGTGTAAGTTTAGAGTATTCTCTCAACCTGACTTTTTACTTTATACGGGCACCGCAGTTGACATGATTTTGGAAGGACAATGTTTTAAATTTTATAAACTTTCATTTCATGTGCGCCATATGAGGCAGGCTGTGCCTCCAGCTGTGTGGTATATGAGCATGACTGGCATCTTCAGCCCGGTGCTTGCTGCTGTTGTTCAAATGCTTACAGGAGCTGTCGCATGTCTGGATGCGAGTTACATGGACCCTGTGCCGCTGCTAATGTGCGTGCAACCACACATGGCGCCACCCATGTGATTAACGCATGGCAATCTTAGCATGTGCACTGATGGCAGAGTGGCATGGTGCAAAGTATTGAGCAGCTTATTTCTGCTTCAGGGCCTAGTCCTGGATTGTGAGCCCCTCGACTGGGTGAGCATGGAGGAATTTCCCCCTGCTGATTCCTTTGAAGGCACACCCCCTTGCTGGCTGGCACTGGATGAGGTGATGGACCCGGTGAGGCAATGCACCGCAACCCATGAGCTTTGCTTGGCAATTCAGTCAGGATTGCATCGCTGCCGACTGTGGACAGCTGGCGGTATTGCTGAGCGCTGCTTAGTGCTATGGTCATGCGTTGCACAGTGAACACTTCACGGGATCTTGCCCATCGCGCCATCACAACGCATGCAAATACGTGCGATGATGGCGGTGCATGTGCTTGCCCAATCACCGCCCGCTCCGCTTTCCAGCCATGCATGAATGCCGTGCTCTGACAGTCACAGCATGGGGCCACCGCCACTGCATGCCAATCCACCCATGCGCCATCAGGCATGGGTTGCTGTGCCCATGCTGGTCCTGCATGGGCCCACTGCTGCAGCTCCTCCTACTTCCTTGGCGCAACTTGGTCCCAATTTGTAGTGTGCAGACCTTGCTATATGCACGCTGATCCCGCATGCGTCCACTGCTGCAGCAAAACTTTGGCGCAGCCTGATTCCAATGTGTATTGTGCATGCCTTGCTGTATACACGCTGATCCCGCATGCGCCCACTGCTGCAGCAAAACTTCGGCGCCGCGCTGCGCTCTGCCTACTTCCTTGGCGCCAGCGGCGTGCTGACGTGCAGCCGCAACTCTGCGCCCCTGTCGGCGGTGGTCAGCAAGGCCAGCGCGGGTGCTGTGGAGGTCATGCCCATCTACTCGTGCAAGAACCTGCCCCGCACGCTCACCGAAGCGGGGCTGAGCGGATGGGATGTGATAGGTGAGGGCGTAGAGAGATGGTGCCGAACTGGAGCGCAGGGCGTGCTCTGTGCCACCTGTATCATGTTTTGATATTGCACATCAAGGTTGCTACAGTGCATGCTTGATGCTGGCTTCTAGCTGCTTTTGGCTGATGTGGGTGTTGCTCTTCAGCTGCATGGAAGCATGTGTGTTTGCCAATCTGGCTGTTGAACCCCTCCTGCAGGTCTGAAAACCTGGGTGCATGTGTTGGACTGCATGGAAATAAGTTAACTTTTTAGCCTGATCACTAACCTCTTCTCTTCCATGGTGACCAGGTGCGTCTTCCGAGCCCGACGCGCTGGACTGCAGCCAGTTCACCATGCGGCGGCCCACCATCCTGGTCATGGGCAACGAGGGGTACGGCCTGCGCACCAACACGCGCAGGGCGTGTGGGGCGGTGCTGCGGATAGATGGTGCCAACCAGGCCGCGCCGGCCCAGCCGGGCTTTTTGGTGGACAGTTTGAATGTGAGTGTGGCCACGGGGGTGCTGCTGCACCGCCTGCTGACCAGCGCGCGGGCAGGGGAGGGGGGCGAGGCAGTGACAAGTGCGCGGGCAGGGGAGGGGGGCGAGGCAGTGACAAGTGCGCGGGCAGGGGAGGGTGGCGAGGCAGTGGTCAGCAATGGCGCGGCTTCAAGTGACGGCGAGGCCTCAAGCCCGGCCGCAGTGGAGGAGTTGGTCAGCTGAGCCGGCAGCAAGTGATGGCGAGGCATGAGGCCCAGCTGCAGTGGAAGTGTTGGCCAGCTGAACCCATTGCTCACCTGCTGATGGCTCTACCTGGTTTCAGATCCATTCACAAGGGTGACGGCTGAACCCTGTTAGGGGATGTTGACAAACGCAGGTACAGCTGCGAGGTGTTGGGGGGAGCCTTTAATTTTTGGGTGATGGTGTAGTCTGGATTCACAGCAGTTTGCCTCGCGCAGATTGGCACGTTGGTGACTGAAACCTGGATGTTTGCCATACTGGGCGGTCACCGGGATTTAACTTCCTTTGATTGAACGAATTGACTTTTGCCTGGCATGTGACCAAACCCTATCTTAGGGCTTGGGCCCAGTTATTTGTTCCCGCCAATTTTGTTCTGGGCCAGACCAAAACGCTATCCAATTCGTACAAGTTCAGCACTTCCAGTGTATAACCTTGCTTGTGCTGGCTTCTTATTTAAGTTTTACAAACTCGTACGACTGTAAAAGATCAAGCTACAGATATACTCTGCTACAGCACCCCTCGGGTTGGGTCCAAGTGCTTCCGTTTGCTGCGAAGTGGGCATATTCGAAGGTCTTTTGCTGTACCCAGAGTACTTTACCCACATCTTGCTTCTGGTAAACCTCTGCGGGTGTTGGTCAGTTTGATCGGTCGGAACCTGGTGGGTGAAGTGTTTCCAGCTGCGGCAAGCAAAAGTGGGCAGCAAGCCACAATGGACGACAGCTTGAATGACGCGTTTGACGCAGCGTTTGACGAGGTGCGCTGGTGAACGTACTTGTAACTGATTGCCGGGTTTGTTTTGGTTTACTTTATGGTGATGGGCAACACCGATGATGCAGGATCAAGTGGCATGTCATGGGTTCAGCATGCTTGGGTCATGGTTGTCCTGAGTGGGTACCCAGGCAGGCTCTGAGACATAATTCATCACTCTGTGTGCAAGAGCAAATTTATAGGCAGGGTTACTTACGGTTGTTTCCCTTTGTGGCAGACAACCAGCTCAAAGTCCAACCCCACACCAGTCATTGTGGTCCTGGTCTTTGGCACTCTAGGTCTATTGATGATAATCCATGCAGCGCTGTGGCATTACGCTCGAAGAAACGCCCCGGCCAAACCCAAAAAGAAGGTAAACTCTCTGGTACCTCCAGTGTTGATGTAGACAGGCTGTGGACAGGTGAAAGCATTTTGAGTGTCACTTGTGCCAACCACCTTCCTACTTGAGACCTCCATATTTCCTGTATGAAACTCTGACGAGTTCTGTGCAGGTTGGAAAGAAGCAGCAAAAGAGGGAAAAGATGAAGATGGGTCTAACACCTGCTGGCGAGTAGTGTGCTGGTGTTGCTAGTGGACACCAGAGTGCTGGCAAGCGGTGTGAGTGGTGCCCGTGACCACTTCGATTTCAGAGTGTTTTAACCCTTATCCCTCTTCCTATTCTTATGGGCTGCAAGGGTTCCTGGCGTCTGCACTGCACTGTTTGCTGTATGATACCACACCTTGATATGTCTATCTATACTGTGTGGAGTACTGCTACTGCTGATCACCCTTGCATTCTTTAGAGTTCGTCTTCCTTAGACGAAGAGTCCTCAAAGACTTCTCAGGTCCTAGGTTTTGGATATTTGACCATGGCAGCTGTGCACACAATAAAGTTTGCTGGTGCAAAGGGCAGCACTCCTTGTCCTTAGACCTGTAACACGAACTGAGCACCCATTGTGGCTTGTGCAATATGCAGCCAAAGTTTGCAGCCCACAGTCACAAAAGAAACTGAACAGCCCTACAAATCGCGGCACCCACCAAACCAGCAGCATTGAAAAACACAGGCAAGCAAAGAGCTCTGGCATGAGTAAGACAGACGTAGCCCAGATTCTAGAAGCATAGCCCGCACAGGTAACATGAGGGTGCCGGCTATTGTGTGCCACTTGACATTTCGTCCTTGCATAGAGCAGGTGAAGACTGTATGGTCGAGTCGAGGTCAAGTATGCCTTCCTTTTTAATTATTATAAAGAAAAAATTTCTTATATTTTAAAAACATCTCTACTAGGAAAATATATATATAC